>CM041786.1:65530665-65798077 GCA_023375725.1 Nephotettix cincticeps
TGTGGCACTGTACACATCCAGACACACACACACACACACACACACACACACACACACACACACACACACACACACACACACACACACACAGACACACGGACGGACAGACATCACGTCAAAACCCACTTTTTTGGATTCAGGGGACCCCAAAACGGATATATCCAACCTCAACTCAAATTCGAAAATTTTGACGAAAACAATACTTTCTCCATATACTATGTATAAGGGGAGAAAGTAAAAAGTTTCTTTTAGCGGGGGATTTTAATATCAATGTATTAAACACCCGTGACTCAAAATCTAAGAACTTGAAAGAATTGCTCAAGGGGTTTGGGTTAAAATGGTCAGTGAGCTCGCCCGACAGGGAGACACAAACATCGCAAACAGCCATTGATAACGTCGTGTCCAACATCGCAGATGTGTCGGTCTCTGTGGTCGCCACCGCTGTATCTGATCACCACGCTCAGGTCACTATTATCGGAGGCCGGCCGCCACTCCATCTCCAGCTTCAGTCAATACAAGAAGGGATACCAGACCCTCAAATATTTTTCTTTTAAATAATCAACTGCAATCCGAAAATTGGCACTGTCTCCTTGGAACTCAATGTCCAGAACGTTTCTTCAACACCTTCAACTCATGCTTACCTTTTCATCTCGACTCTTTTTGCCAAAAAAACTTTTAAACCAAAACAAATTTCAAACGCAACTCCTGGATCACTAAAGGTATTTTAATGTCAAGGGAGAATTTGAAAATTTATTGGAGACAGTTGCAATGTAACACAGATCCACAATTTAAAATATTTTACAATTCATACAAAAAAATATACAGAAAGGTTTTACGAGCTGCTAAGAGCTACGAAGTATATAAAAAGTTGCAAAACGCAGAGAATTTTTCAAAGCAAGCATGGTCCATTGTAAACGATAACAAATTGGCAAAGCAAAAACCACAAATTGCCCAACTGGAGGTCGAGGGGAAGATCGTCCGGGAGCCACTGGAGGTGGCGAATACTCTTAATTCATTCTTTTCAAATGTCGGCGACACGGGCCTTGCGCTCTAGTTGTTCCTGGTCGTTTGGTCCCGACCGAATCGATGTATCTCAGCGAAGTTACTGAGGAAGAGGTGTCGAAGGCAATTTGCGAACTAAAATCAAAAACGTCTACAGATGTGAATGGCTTATCACCCTGGCTATTAAAAAATGCCAAAACGGCATCGTGGCCCCCCTCACACAATCAATCAACCTATCTTTTAAAACAGGGCTTTTAACAAATTCGTTGAAAGTTGCTAAGGTTATCCCCATTTAAAAAAAGGGGATATTCAACAACCAAGCAACTATAGGCCCATCTCAATCCTGCCGGTGCTTAGT
Source organism: Nephotettix cincticeps (assembly GCA_023375725.1). Lineage (NCBI taxonomy): Eukaryota > Metazoa > Arthropoda > Insecta > Hemiptera > Cicadellidae > Nephotettix > Nephotettix cincticeps. Next base: position 65,532,026 of record CM041786.1, read on the forward strand.
AAAGTGTTCGAAAAATTGTTCATGCGCAGGATGCTAGCTTTTTTTGAGGGTTTTCAAATTTTGTCACACGAACAGTTTGGTTTTCGAAAAGGCAAATCGACTGTCGATACAATCATCCGCCTAGTGGAAATGATTGTTAGTGACATGGATAAGCGAAACACGACATTAAGTGTCTTTTTAGACTTATCCAAAGCATTTGATTGTGTGGAACATAGCATACTCCTTGACAGGCTGTGGAACTGTGGAGTTCGTGGCTTGCCGCACCAGTGGCTAAAGTCATATCTCTTGAGGAGGTCACAGCAGGTTCATGTGAATGGAGTGATCTCACATACAACCATATTGAGATATGGAGTCCCTCAGGGATCGATTCTCGGCCCCCTTCTATTCTTGGTGTATGTGAACGATTTGAATTTGGTAATTCCAAGAGGACAAATTGTCCAGTACGCGGACGATACGACTCTCTCTTTCAGCTCAAACAACATTAACCAAATTGAACTGATGTCCTTTGAGGAATTAAACTCCTGCATTCAATATTTTGAGAGCATAAATCTCAAAGTAAATCCCTCAAAATCAAATTGCATGCTATTTGGAGGCAGCACAGCTCTGAATACGCACCGTCCGACTGCTATGATAGATGACACAGTCATCGAAGAAGTCGGTGTAACTAAATTCCTCGGAATGTTCGTTGATGACGAGCTGACGTGGACAGATCATGTGGACAGTGTTTGCAAAAGGCTATCTTCTGCAATATATTTGCTCAGATGGCTGTCGCAACACTGTCCTACAAAATTGTTGCTGATGGCTTATCACGGATCGATTCAATGCCAGCTCTCTTATGGCATCGCTCTGTGGGGTGGCTGTTCACAGAGAAACTTCAACCGCGTGTTTGTCCTTCAAACAAAACCATCAGAATAATAGCTAAACTTCCTTTTAGAGAGTCGTGTCGGGGTGCTTTCCGGGAGCTTGGACTTCTGACACTAGCTGAGCTATATATTCTAGAGCTTGCTCTCCTCTGCAAATTTAAAACTAATTTGACACAGGGGCGAGACATGGAGCGCCTTCCATCAATGGCGGGCGTTTCTATAATTAACAGGATTCCGGAGAGCATCAGAGTTGAAAATTCAGAAACAAAATTCAAATCTAAATTAAGACGCTTTTTAGTGTCGCACGTATTTTACTCGGTGGACGAGTTCATGATGCATTTTCGGGATGCTTGAGATCTCAGTTTTTATCAGTTTTCTTTTATTTAATGAAACCCGGCTGGAAATAATTTATTGATTTATTTTATATATATATATATATATATATATATATGTTTTGCTGTTTAGATATTTATATTTATTGTTTTTTATTTATGAACATGATGGGTCTCCCGCGTATTGTAGATAACGTGATCATAACATGATGGATATCCGGCGTGTTATAAATAACGTGATCATAGCATGATGGGTCTCCCGCTTGTTGTAAATAACGTGATCATAACATGATGGGTCTCCCGCGTATTGTAGATAACGTGATCATAACATGATGGATATCCGGCGTGTTATAAATAACGTGATCATAGCATGATGGGTCTCCCGCTTGTTGTAAATAACGTGATCATAACACGAAGGATCTCCGGTGTGTTATAAATAACGTGAGCATAACATGATGGGTCTCCGGCGTGTTGTAAATAACGTGAGCATAACATGATGGGTCTCCGGCGTGTTATAAATAACGTGAGCATAACAAGATGGGTCTCCGGCGTGTTATAAATAACGTGAGCATAACATGATGGGTCTCCCGCGTGTTATAAATAACGTGAGCATAACATGATGGGTCTCCGGCGTGTTATAAATAACGTGAGCATAACAAGATTTTCGGTATATGTGTTTGGGCCACTCCCTACGTTTAAAGAGGTAACGGGCTCACTTCGTACTCCGAGGATCACCGTTTCGGTATATGTGTTTGGGCCACTCCCTACATTATTTTTCAGAGGTAACGTGCTCACTTCGTACTCCGAGTATCACCGTTTCGGTATATGTGTTGGGGCCACTCCCTACGTTATGTTTCAGAGGTAACGTGCTCACTTCGTACTCCGAGTATCACCGTTTCGGTATATGTGTTTGGGCCACTCCCTACGTTATGTTTCAGAGGTAACGGGCTCACTTCGTACTTCGAGGATCACCGTTTTGGTATATATGTTTGGGTTACTCCCTACGTTATGTTTCAGAGGTAACGGGCTCATTTTGTACTCCGAGTATCACCGTTTTGGTGTATGTGTTTGGGTTACTCCCTACGTTATGTTTCAGAGGTAACGTGCTCACTTCGTGCTTCGAGGATCACCGTCGTGGGGACTCCCTACGTTATGTTTCAGAGGTAATACTTTGTACTCCGAGTTCGGTACATATGTTTGGGCTTAACTCTACGTAATAAGTATAAATTATACATTAAACAATTAATCATTTTCTATATCTTCTTCTTATAACGTTACCCTATACGCCTTTAAAGTACCCATGTTAAAACGTGAGCATAACATGATGGGTCTCCGGCGTGTTATAAATTACCTTTTAAAATTTTAACAGCAGCTTCAAATGTTTATTTGCTGGCCAAATTAAAAATAATGACTAACGTGAGGAAACTTTGGATATACCTGTATATATTCTTTAGATTGAAAAAAAGAAAGTTTAGTTCTCATTTTTTATACATTATTTTGAAAATAATATTTTTACAATATCCAATACTTTGGCAAACTTTGACGGCACCGAACTTCATACATCATAAACATTTTTTGCTATTTAACATCATATAAATATTATTTCTGCTATAATAGGCCAAGAGTTTGAAAAAAGAGACATGGTTCTATAAAATTGTATATTTTAGTGTTAGGCAGTACGAAGTTTGCCGGGTAATGAATGTAGTTTTGTAATTTAGTGTGCAATTTACATATCCTTAAATGGAAATTTATCACACAATGAAACAATACTTACACAAAATGTTTTTTGTGATGTTAGTATTTGTTATGTAACAATTCAGTGTTTTTATTACTACTGTTTTATTTTAGATTTTAATGTACTGTATATATTTGAATTCATCATACATTAATTTATAACAAAAGGTATCTTGGCAATGAACATAATTAAAAAACGAAATATTGCGAACGAGTCGATCTGGATTAAAAAGAATTAATTGGATTAGGGTTGTTGATGTAACCTGAACCTAATCAGAGGATTAATTGGAACGAGTTTTAAATACAAATTGACTAATTGATACTTGTTACCATCATATGAATAATTTTGCTAAGTAATTGAAATCACGTTTTACTTTGAAAGACAATTAAATGCTTTTTATTCATAACCATGTTAAAGTAATATATCCATCAGTATGAGCATTACTGATAAATACAATGTGGAATAAAATATAGTTTTCTGATCAAATATAATTTTATCTATCTTGCCATTTAATGCTTTGAGTTACTTAATTTGATATTATTAAATGTGAAAACAAATTAAAAACTACTTATGGTGAAAGAAAATGCTGATACAGTCTTACTATTGTTTTTGTTGTGTTCATACTATGTACGTGTGTACTATACGTATGTATATGGTATATTTATATAAGTACCTGGTGACCGAGCTTTGTTCGGATAGAATAAGACATGTATTATCTAATCCTATAATATGAGCAAGGTTTGTATAACAAATGGGCAATGCCGTTTAACGTCTTTTAGCCTACCCCAATTGTTTTAGCAGATCATTTACTGTTTAATTATCCATACAGCTATTATATTAGCCTGTGATCAACTGATTTTGTTAGAAACGGAGGATTGAAAAGCAAAAGAGAAATTTAATTTACACCAATTATTTGGTTTGTTACAGTGGCTTCAAGCAATACAACGAATATGTATTCTATCAAATCACGGAAGATTTTGGAAATACTCTTTCCTGCTTTTATTTCACACAGTTATGTTACCCTTAAGTTTTTACAAATTGTTTAGTAACCTAATATTTTACATTTATTACATACATAAAATAAATATTTATGAAATAACCTCTATTCACATATTGTTCCTCGCCGTCTTCAATCAAGAACTGTCAAACGGTTATAAACAGCTGTTTTGGTTTGTATTGTTTACATTTTATTTCTCCATAAGCGTAATGTTGAATTTTAGATTTTAAACTTAATATTAAAAGAAAACCCAAATTTTCCTGGACATTAGACCTATCTAGAACTTATTTTCTACTCGGAAATTAGTTATTTCCAAAATTTAAAGAAACTTCTTAGTGCCGTTTTCGAGATCCGTGTGCAAATATATATACAAACCTTGCTCGTATTATATAGTATTGGATACTATGTAGTTTGCAGATGACCTGTAAAAAGTACAGTCTATATTGCCGGTTAGTTGTAACTAAATTTAAAGTCTCTAACTGATTAGGAAGTGTTCGTTTGTATTCATTGTAACAATATTAAAGCTAGTTTTTAAGTATAGATGGTTTTTCTGAAAGTATAAAAGCTTCCACGAAAGATCTACTAATTAATATTAAAAAAGTAATTATTATGACATTGTTTTTTACACTGGTCTCAGATTAGTCAATGATGCGCATTACAACTTCCTGAGTAAATATTATTTATCTATTCCTTAATTTACACGTAACTTTCTTTTAGGATTAGTACTGTGTGAATATTCATATTTTGCAGATAAATTATGATTCTCAGGCTGACAACTCTGAACAACCAAGTCTTTTGTTAAGTATTTTATAGATGATTGTAAATTTTAGTCCTATGTTTCTGGTAATTGTATGCCTGCGTTAATAAGAGCAGACGAAACACATGGCTTCTCGATTATTTCGAAACTGGGGGACGTTCTTTGGTGAAAACTACGAGTACTAAATTACTTATATCACAGTTATTTTTAGTTCCGTAAAACAATTAATTTTTAATCCAATCTGTAGAGTAATTTACCTTAAAGGCCATATTTTACTTCATATGATTCGTCATATTATATATATACATATAAAACATTACAACCAATTTATAAAATGATAAAATAAAAGAATGTCACATTAAAATCATATTATTTGCAATAACTTCATTTGTAATATTGTAAGATCAAATGTTCAATTAGTTCTCCTTTTCAAGGTAGACATGTTTCGAAAACGGCAAGAGAATCAAGGATTTGGTTCCCTATTGTTAAAATTCAGATAAACTTTGAGCTGTTTCTAAATCACTGAACCAAAAGCTGTTCTAATCGGGAATTGGATGTGCTTGCATAGACTTCAATACCTCTGTTGTTGCTATCTAAAAACTTTTTGTGATAGGAAGAATTAAGTGAACCCCCCTCATTTTTACAGTAGATCTAGTAAGTTGATGTTATACTGAAAACAAAATTGTAACTTAAAAAATGCTGCTAAAACTTACTCAGGTTTCTTAGGCTAATAATGATATATCATGTATTATGCCACAGAACTTTTAATTTATATTAATATATAATATAAATAAGAATAATTTATAATAATATCGCTTCGATTTATTATACATCGAAACAATTAAGGTATGAAAAAAAACTTAGTTCTTTTCTCTCTATTTAAATCGTTTAATCTTGAATACTCGAAATAGGTATAAATAATTTATAAAATGCATTATATATATAGATAAATAGGTAACATAAATTGTATGAAATATATCCAATACTATAATACGAGCAAGGTTTGTATATATATTTGCACACGGATCTCGAAAACGGCACCGAGGAATTTCTTTAAATTTTGGAAATAACTAATTTCCGAGTAGAAAATAAGTTCTAGATAGGTCTAATGTCCAGGAAAATTCGTGTTTTACTGTAATATTAAGTTTAAAATATAAAAATTTAACATTACGTTTATGGAGAATAAAATGTAAACAATACAAACCAAAACAGCTGTTTATAACCGTTTGGCAGTTCTTGATTGAAGACTGCGGGGAACAATATAGAAGTTATGCATTAATATTTATTTTATGAATTAAATAAGTGCAAAATTATCAGGTTACTAAACAATTTGTAAAAACTTAAGGATAACATAGCTGTGCGAAATAAAAGCAGAAAAAAGTATTTCCAAAATCTTCCGTGTTTTGATAGAAAACGTATTCGTTGTATTGCTCGAAGCCACTGTAACAAACCAATTAATTGATGTAAATTAAATTTCTCTTTTGCTTTTCAATCCTCATTCCGTCTATAACAAAATCAGTTGATCACAGCCTAATAATATCGGTATGGATAATTAAACAGAAAAAGATCGGCTTTGGCGAAAAGACGTTAAACGGCATCGCTCAATTGACTAACGTCGTAGCCGAGTTGTAGCGTGTCGGCCTCAAGAACTATAGGCCGCGAGTTCCATCCCCTGGACTCAAACCAGTGCTATATTAATTATGGTGTATTAAATCGGTTTTATTTCAACCACATAAATGTTTTCATTGGGCAGTAAATTTGTTTTGATTTTGCTAATTAACTTGTCAAAACATGTCTTATTCTATCCGAGCAAAGCTCGGTCACCAGGTACTATTTTATAATATACAATACATTAAGTATATTACATAAGTATAAAAGTTTTATCACCAAAATATATATTTTTTAAAGTAACAACTTAGTTTTCGAAGCGTTTGAATTAAGATTTATTAAATTTTAAGGGATGAAACTTATCGTGCCTACTTTGCTATGTGGATTAATTTTACAATTACTGGTTCATATTTGGCATATACTGTCAGATATTAGTTGCATATTTTATAAAACAGTCTTTGTTTAACATATGCTATAATAGTATCCTATAATAATATAAACCTTCTTTGTGTTTAGTTGATAGCCTTTAATTTAGTTTAGTGTTTAGTTATTTAAAAATGTGTGCAGTAATAATAAGAGTACCAAAGCTGGTAAACCAATAAACCAAAGCTGATATATATTTAAAAGGATTAAGATGAAATATAGAGTGTCTTTCCACAAGTTTTAGTACTCATAACCATAATAAAATTTAGCCAGTTTATTTTTTAACTTTGATTATTTTGACACACATTTATTTGCTATTATTTATAAAGTAATAAAAATAACATCGCTAGTTATTTTAATAAATGAATTAATAGTCCCTGCGAACATATCAGAGTTATAGTTATTGCAGTAAAACTTAAACTATTATGACATATTGAATTATGGTTTAGAATATAATTGGTAAATCACTGAGTACTTTATTGAGAGAAATCAAAAGCATGAAATGCAAAACGAGAATTTTTGAATATCAGTAACTTTTTAACACGTAAAAATACTGTATAAAATACGAATTTCACAAATTAATACTACATATATTACGTGTGTGGCAGATAAATCTGATGATTATTAAATAATAAATCAAGCGTTTATTATATTTATAGTTATATTATATACGTAATATTTATATTTGTTTACTCATTAATAAACAATGTACATAACGTATGGTCACAAAACGGTTTGCTAAATATATTCTAAAATTAACAGATGTCATAGTAGTATTAAAGAGTAATTAAAATATTTAGAATTAGATTAAGTAAAATAAATAAATGATATGCCCATAAAATGTCGATTACAAAGCTGCTCACAAGTGACATCAGGAACAATTTAAATATTTTAAAATTAATAAAAATGTATACAAAATTTAAATTATCGATTTAAAACTACTAAATTATTAATTTATCAAACACTAAATTAAAAATATTCTTATATATTATCAATCACTACAATCGTGATAGCTCCAATATTTTGTACAAGGTTTCCCTCTAATATTATATTTATATTTCTAATTTTGTTCATTTTAGCAAGATGAAGAAACGGCCCACTCAACAAATGATTTGATGCATTATTTGAGGAGGACCGCGCCGCGCCATCTCTCGCAAAACGGCGACATTGCTTGTCCCGTCCGCTCACCCGACCTCAGTATTTGTGATCTTCCAGTGTTTTTCCTTGGGACCAACCCCGTACAATAGGAGACTTAAAATAAACCTCTGACATGTGATTGGATGGATAACAGCTGCTATGTTAGGTAGAGGACAGTTTGACTGCAAGACTCAAGTCATGTGTACTTAGAAAAGGTCATTACTGAATGGTTACAATTTAAAAATTTAGGTTTTTACGATTTTTGTATCTACAATATACGGTAATGTCAAGTACGTCAACTGAAAACGTAATAAGCTATTCGATGAAAAACACTCGTGTATGTAGGGCTACTAAGCTGTCTCTAGTAATCTCAACCATACGTTCATGGTTCGTTTTTCATTTTTTGCAATAACAATTTCATTTCCAGCATCTCTAGGTTTTTACTACACGACTGACGGCGTCGTTAAGTTGATGGCACGACGCCCTTTACGTAATCAGAGGGCGAGGCTTGAACTGTGAAAAGTGGTATCACCGTATACATAATGGCTTATACTTCATATACGTTATAGCTCTTTTTTATTGATAACACATACTATTGTTAGAAGAATTCATTGTTTTATGATAAATAAAATAGCAAAACAATTTTTGAAATATTTTATAGTGATACTAGCGTTACCCGGCGAACTTCGTACCGCCTAACACTAATGTATACAATTTTATAGAACCTTTCAAATCATTTCATCACAGCTTATAATTTTGTAAACACTAAATTTATAAAACCTGACACTGCACCATTTTATGCCCTCTGGGTCGGAGGCCTTTGGTATATTCACTTCTAATAAATACAAATGTAACCTCTCGGTTTCAATTTTGACGTACACGTCAACCATATATTGGTTTAATAAGCCACGGAAATTAAGCAAATAATTTACCTCCTCTTTAAATACCATTAAGCGAAAACAGTAGAACATTGCTGCAGAAATCTTTATTTGGTATACTGGTTCTTTAGGCCTAAAATAGGAAAGTCTAATAGCTTTTGAGACGATTTTCCCATAAATCTGTAACCATCTGTACCACCATATCAAAGTTCCCATGTTAATACTGCAAATCATTATACGATCTTTTGAGTTTCACTAATACGCTGCAGTCTATCCGATCTACTCTTTATTGTAATGCCTCTTTTTTAAACTCTTGGCCTACAATTGCACCAACTTCTCCTGTTACTGGTTCATAAAATAGTAAAGTACTATGGACATTGACAGGCTTTTTATCTGCATGAATGACCATTTTGAACTGTTTACTTGGTTCTGTCTCACTTTCAATGGCACATTTAAAATCCATAATAAAATTGTTACAATTGTGAAGCATTCTGCAATTGTTGAACAAATGCTGGTTTGACTCCAAGTACATTCGTACAGTGTGCCGTTGTTTCCTTGCTGTCATCACCGATAAAATACAGTTGTAAAAACTGATGGTCGTCATTGTTGGATGAAGGCAATAAGCTACCAATTAAATGGTATATTTGGCCTTGTACTTTAAATGTTGGTATAAAGCCACTTCCAACGATTTGCTTAGCTCCAAAAGTTGTCATTTGAAAAGCACTGTTGTATTTTCTGGATTTGTTACGGAAATGCTCACTTTTGGGATAGTCACCAACAATGAGGCTATGAAGTGGTTCAGGTCGCTTTTCAAGATGGCTTACGCAAACTCTCCCACTGCTGCAACATAACCCCCTTGACTCGTTTTTCCATTTTAATGCTTAACAATAAAGGCATACATTATTTCAGGGCTCCAATCTCAATGGTCTTATCTGATTCATTACAGATGTCATGGTCATATTTAAATCCAGAGTTGGTGTTTGCAGTCCACAGTTCGTTTTTACGATGCTGGCGTTTTTCGTTATTCTTGTCATATTTTGAAACTGCAACCCTGTTTACTTCTGGTTTTGTGTGTGTGTGTGTGTGTGTGTGTGTATCTTTTAGCAGCCACTCAATTTACCTCAGGGTTTTCTTGCGTGTACTTCTTAACTGCAGCTCGGTTGACTTCTGGATGTGTCTTTTTATACTTAGCTGCAGACTTACGTAGTTTTTTTTTAAAGTGGAAAATTCGAGAATCGCCCTCTCCGCTTGGTTCTTTTCTTGTTTACATATACATTGTCTTCCTTATGTTGCTTCTTAGGGAGGTTCTTCAGGTTGTGCAAACAGTTTTCATTTTAATTCCTCAGGTGTTAGTTGCACTGTTTATTCGGTGCCAACAAATCAAATTTAACCATCTCACTTCTATTGCTTGGTGATCTTCCAATTATTTTGGCAGGCGTTGCCTCGAGAACGTCAATGTGCCCACTACTAAGATTTTCACTGAACAATATATGGTACTCTGAAGCTGAACCTTCTCTTCCAAAGCTCTGGAGTAAAATACCATTGTGGTGCACTCTGAATATGTAGTGGTAAATGTCAGAAGCTCACATGCTGAAAAATATGTGGTTGGTTTTAGCATCTCAATCCAGGTGAGGTATCTCAATCCATGTTCAGGTGAGGTATGATTTTCTCCTTTTGAATCATGGTTTAAAATTTGAAATTTATGCCAATATGCCGAAATGTAGGTTACAATTTTTCACTGATGTCATTTGTGAACAAATTATTTCCATGAAGTAGAATAACATATTGCGTGAAAAAGAAATGACCCATCTGGGGGCATTCGAACAACACTAAATAGAGAATTGTTTTCTCTGTAAAATACTAACTGTCCATTTCAAAAGATTTTAATAAAATATTGTAAAAAATATTATGTTTAAAATAATGAATAAACAATAAGAGAAGAACACTACGAAAATCAATAAAATGCTTAAAGATCAAAGATCACAATTTAAACTGTCACCATATCACAGTAAATAAAAAACATAAACAAACCAATAAAACCAGCTGTATTTTGGAGTTTGACAGTAATAAATAAAATAGATTATCTTCATACAAATATTTTTATATGAATGCCTTTTTATACCTAGTCCATTATAATGTAATTTTTTTAATAGCTCAAAGTACAATCTAATTTGACTTTAAAATTACAATGTTAAATTAATTTCATTAATTAATAGATTATTACTATCTTTTATTAAATAAATTTATATTATATTCATATAGTATTTAGATGTCTTTGGGTTTGTGTTTGCTGTATGTTTTGCTTTCTTCTTATAGAACATTGCTGCAGAAATCTTTATTTGGTATACTGGTTCTTTAGGCCTAAAATAGGAAAGTCTAATAGCTTTTGAGACGATTTTCCCATAATTCTGTACCCTGTACCCCTTCAAAGTTCCCATGTTAATCCCAAAAGTAACTATCCCAAAAGTGAGCATTTCCGTAACAAATCCAGAAAATACAACAGTGCTTTTCAAATGACAACTTTTGGAGCTAAGCAAATCGTTGGAAGTGGCTTTATACCAACGTTTAAAGTACAAGGCAAAATATACCATTTAATTGGTAGCTTATTGCCTTCATCCAACAATGACGACCATCAGTTGTTACAACTGTATTTTATCGGTGATGACAGCAAGGAAACAACGGCACTTGGAGTCAAACCAGCATTGGTTCAACGATTGCAGAATATGCTTCACAATTGTAACAACTTTATTATGGATGTTAAATGTGCCATTGAAAGTGAGACAGAACCAAGTAAACAGTTCAAAATGGTCATTCGTAATAGATACCATTTAGTACTTACTATTTTATGCTTGCTTCTTTGGCTTGCTCAATGGTTCAAATAAAAACAGCTGCTGTTTATATCTTAAAAGGTAAGATACATATGTTGGAATCAAAAATAAAATTATTTCCCCATAAGATTAACATGGGAACTTTGAAGGGGTATAGGGTACAGATTTATGGGAAAATCGTCTCAAAAATAGGAAAGTCTATTAGACTTTCCTATTTTAGGCCTAAAGAACCAGTATACCAAATTTCAGCCTCCTAGGTAATCGGGAAGTGGGAGAATTAGTGATGAGTGAGTGAGTGAGGGCTTTGAATTTTATATATAAAGATTTGTGTAACTCCATTCCATTTAATTACTTTTATTAATTAATTCCCTTGAATGCTAATTTAGGTTGTATTTCAAATGATAAATTCATTATTAATGAATTTATAAGAAAATAACCTTTTTCAATGATTCTTTTTGGCACTTACAGGAAGTATTTTTTACATGTAGTAGACTCGGTACCTACTTAGATTAAGTTATACATAATATGTTATACGAGATCGCACACAGCACGTTGGCGAAGCGAAAGTACTGTAATATATTTTATAATAACCCTCCCCCCACACATACTCTATACCATATCTTATTTTTCCAACTTCATTCACTTAACTTTGACCATGCAGGTAATGTTTTCATATGACTGGCTTTGAGTAGGATTGTCAGAACCGAACGTAGGCCTAATCGTGAATACTGTCAATACTAGCTGATGAAATGCTCCACAGTAACAGTAACTGAATAGTACTAATTATGCAGATTTGTGCATTAAGGGTTTTTACATGTTAATATACATATTACCTTGTAAAACAATATTAATATAATATTAAGACTATATTATAAATAAGTAAAATCACATGCAGAATTGTATTATATGATATTAATTGAGTTATATCGATTGATACATAATCTCCAAAAGAATTACATGAGATACCATTATTTTATTATATTATTATTTTTCAAGAATATCATACAAAGTAATAACAGCACAGAATTTTTTCACACAATAATTGCAACTGCTGTCGTTGTAAAACTATTTTAAATTTTGAATGACCCCAACACGTGTTCACGGAGCTGAGTTATAAACTTCTATCATGGTCCAGGCCCAGTGTGACCCTACGGGTCATGTAAATAGCTTAGCTTGTTCTTCCCATAAACTCGCTAATAGCATTGATTCTCTCTTACATCATTATGGAGAACTCCTAGCAGTAACAATTGTAATTTTCATCATCATCAACTTTTTACGACTTAATTTAACTTGACGACGAAGTCGTTACTTTAATGTCTCTTGAGACCTTGATCTGTTGCTATGGCAACTCTAGTATTGAAAAATATGTTTCCATACTCTTAAGAAGAAAAGTATCTTTTAAACGTATTAAGGTTAGTAATTGAAATAGAGAAAATTCTACGTTTTTGTCTATAGACATACAATACACAACCTCCCACTTTTGTTAACTCGAAAGTATGGTAAATTAAAACGGGGTTATGTTTTGTTTATCAAATTATAATATTAAATTTTTGATTCGTACATAAATTCAAAACCAGCCAGATCTGTGATAACAAACATAACCTAACCCAGCAGATGTTATATTGTACACTATTACTACATTTTAAATCAAGCCGATATGATTTTTTTATAATATTAGGAGGGCTTTACGCACTTAAAATAGACTATATACTATTACCTAATATTTTAATTATAACTGTTTGTTCATGTAATAATTGAGTTATACGACTATAATATTAAATGACCAAATTTTATATGAAATCAATTACGTAATTAAAGATGTTAAATTTACAAAATTATAATTGTGATTTTAAACATATCAGGAAGATTTCTTGGACACTACAACACTACAGTGTAACCTTGAGATGACCCATCAGTTGATCCGGTTCACCTTAATTATTCTCTTGGGGGTGAATTATAGCTGCAAATTTAAGGTCATGATTGCGGTTGCTCTATATTATTATGCCAAAATATTAACTTTTGTATAATTATTAATTAGTAGATAATTTACAACTAACACAAATATAGTTTCTAATATAGGCCCATAAAAATTAAAAACAAAATAATATAACCTCATTGTATTTGTCATTATTCATTCAGATGCTTGGGAAATTATGCGTCAGATGTCAATTATCAAAATTGTAGACCGTGTTTTGCAGAGTAAAATATAGTGCCTACATAATATGATTATTTTGATACGGTGAATGGAATACCTAACTTAACTCTTAGTAGAGTATATTTAGTTGCCAGTATGTTAATGTTGTTTTATCAAAATACAAGAGTATTTCAGTGTAAGTGTTCAGCGCTGTGTGTAAATTTCTTTATAGAATGCTTACTTTTATATTTTATACCCTTACACTAGATAGTATTTTGTGTCGTTGAACATAAAATTGTTTAGTGTGTTGTAAAAATATACAATATGTTAAAGATTTAGGTTGCGTGATACATCAGTGACCTTAGATATCGTCTGAAATAAGAATACAAATAAGTAGTTCATTATGAATTCATTTTATAAAATATATCTTTTATTGAAAGATTTTTATATATTATGTAAATATGCAACGTGAGCCGTTTGCCACTACCAGGTTGCAGTCGGATCACGGCTCATAACGTGGGGCTAATTAAACGTACTATATTTACGGGCTAATTATACGTTTAATATTTACTATTAAACGTGGGGCAACCACGTTTAATAGTAAATATTTTGATTTTGAAAAACATAATCTAACTTCAATGCATCAATAAGTATTTCAGTTTATATATAATAAACCTTAAGAGGTTAAGCACTAGAAAAATAACTACAATTAACCTATAACTAAGATTTGATCTTATACAGTACAGTAAATGTAAACACTAACCCTAGTGCCTCGAGGTTTCCGCTAGAAGCCAGAGGCCTATTCTGCTATTGGAGTAGAAAAGGAATTTTTCGCCTTCACTGGCGACTGACGGCCATCGTAACTACCGATTACTGGTTATTGTCGATGCTCCCCAACCGACAAAGGCCACCGGCTAGTCTCCTCACAACCTGCACCCCCAGTAAACTTGTTACGACATCGGCTATCCACCCTAAGGCGAACTAGACACGAGAGACACCTTTCCATTGACCAACCTCATTCAGAAAGGGAAAATGGGCTCGATCAGCTATTTCAGATCAAACCACCAGCACTAAAAACCAAACCCAGAAGAGAGTGAGCTCCGACCAGGCCGTACAGCAACAATAATCTCTAATGGGTGAAGGTACATGTAATTGTGCCACTCCCTATGTTATGTTTCAGAGGTAACGTGCTCACTTCGTACTCCGAGTATCACCGTTTCGGTATATGTGTTTGGGTTATTCCCTACGTTATGTTTCAGAGGTAACGTGCTCATTTTGTACTCCGAGGATCACCGTTTCGGTATGTTTGTTGGGGCCACTCCCTACGTTATGTTTCAGAGGTAACGTGCTCACTTCGTACTCCGAGTATCACCGTTTCGGTATATGTGTTTGGGTTACTCCCTACGTTATGTTTCAGAGGTAACGTGCTCACTTCGTACTCCGAGGATCACCGTTTCGGTATATGTGTTTGGGCCACTCCCTACATTATTTTTCAGAGGTAACGTGCTCACTTCGTACTCCGAGTATCACCGTTTCGGTATATGTGTTTGGGTTACTCCCTACGTTATGTTTCAGAGGTAACGTGCTCACTTCGTACTCCGAGGATCACCGTTTCGGTATATGTGTTTGGGCCACTCCCTACGTTATGTTTCAGAGGTAACGTGCTCACTTCGTACTCCGAGTATCACCGTTTCGGTATATGTGTTTGGGCCACTCCCTACGTTATGTTTCAGAGGTAACGTGCTCACTTCGTACTCCGAGTATCACCGTTTCGGTATATGTGTTGGGGCCACTCCCTACGTTATGTTTCAGAGGTAACGGGCTCACTTTGTACTCCGAGTATCACCGTTTCGGTACATATGTTTGGGCTTAACTCTACGTAATAAGTATAAATTATACATTAAACAATTAATCATTTTCTATATCTTCTTCTTAATATATAAAATTCAAAGCCCTGACTCACTCATCACTAATTCTCCCACTTCTCGATTACCTAGGAGGCTGAAATTTGGTATACTGGTTCTTTAGGCCTAAAATAGGAAAGTCTAATAGTTTTTGTGACGATTTTCCCATAAATCTCTACCCTATACGCCTTTAAAGTACCCATGTTAATCTTATGGAGAAATAATTTTGTTTTGGATTCCAACATATGTATCTTACCTTTTAAAATTTTAACAGCAGCTGTTTTTATTTGAACCATTGTGCAAACCAAAGAAGCAAGCATAAAATAGTAAGTACTCAATGGTATCTAATTACTGTATAAATATTATCTTTCTCAGAACGAATTTTTGTGATTATGTTTTATGATTAAAAATCAAATGTTTATTTGCTGGCCAAATTAAAAATAATGACAATGTTTATACAAATTACGTTTATTATAATAATAATCAGCTGTTGTATATTTTTATATTTTCCTTTTGCTACCTGATATGTCTAAAAGGTTGATACCTTATTTTGTATTATTATAGAATATTTGATTGTGTGTGTGTGTGTGTGTGTGTGTGTGTGTGTGCGTCAAAGCTCTCACTGACTCATCACTAATAATTCTCTCACATCCCAACTAGCTAGAGAGGTGAAACTTTGGATATACCTGTATATATTCTTTAGATTGAATAAAAGAAAGTCTAATAGCTTTTGTGACGATTTTCCCATAAATCTCTACCCTAAACGTCTTTAAAGATACCATATTAAAAAGCAAGTGTTTGAACTTTACCACTGAGTCAAGTCAAAGAAGCAAGCAAAACATACAGAAAACACTAATCCAAAGACATCTAAATACTTTATGAATATAATATTAATTTATTTAATAAAACATAGTTATAATAATAATTTAACTATGCAATTTTAAAGTCAAATTAGATTGTACTTTGAGCTATTAAAAAAATTCACGTTATAATGGACTAGGTATAAAAAGGCATTCATATAAAAAAAATTATATGAAGATAATCTAATCTATTTATTACTGTCAAACTTCAACATACAGCTGTTTTGTTGGTTTGTTTATGTTTTTTATTTACTGTGATACGGTTTAAATTGTGATATCTGATCCTAAATCATTTTAGTGATTTTCGTAGTGTTCTTCTCTTATTTTTTATACATTATTTTGAAAATAATATTTTTACAATATTTTGTAAAAAGCTTTTGAAATGGACAGTTAGTATTTTACGGAGAAAACAATTCTCTGTTTAGTGTTGTTAGAGTGCCCCCAGATGGGTCATGTCTTTCACGCAACATGCTATTTACTTCATGGAAATAATCTGTTCACAAATGAAGACAGGGGAAAAATTGTAACCTACGTTTCGGCTAATTGGCATATTTTTTTAATTTTAAATCATGATTCAAAAGGAGAAAATTATACCTCACCTGAACACTATCGGATTGAGAAGCTAAAACCAACCACATATTGTTCAGCATGCGAGTTAATTGCAGCTTCTGGCATTTATCACTGCATATTCAGAGTGCACCACAATGGTATTTTTACTCCAGAGCTTTGGAAGAGAAGGTTCAGCTTCAGAGTACTATATTACCATATACTGTTTAGTGGAAGTCTTAGTAATGGGCACTTTGACGTTCTCGAGGCAACACCTGTCAAAATGACTGGAAGATTACCAAGCAATGGAAGTGAGATGGCAAACTTTGATGAACACGGCACCGAACAAACACTGAAACTAACACCTGAGAGGTTAAAATGAAAACCTTCTTCACAACCTGAAGAACCTCCCTATGAAGCTAAATAAGGAAGACAATGTAGATGTAAACAAGAAAAGAACCAAGCGGAGAGGGCGATTCTCGAATTTGCCAAAACAACTACGTGAGTCTGCAGCTAAGTATAAAAAGAAACATCTAGAAGTCAACCGAGCTGCAGTTAAGAAGTACACGCAAGAAACCCCTGAGGTAAATTGAGTGGCTGTTAAAAGATACACACCCATAATCCAGAAGAAAACAGGGTTGCAGTTTCAAAATATGACAGAAATAACGAAAAACGCCAGCATCGTTCGTAAAAACAAACTGTGGACTGCAAACACCACTCTGGATTCAAATATGACCATGAAATCTGTTATGAATCAGATAAGACCATTGCGATTGGAGCCCAGAATAATGTATGCATTTATTGTAAGGCATTAAAATGGAAACACGAGTCAAAGGGGTTGTGTTGCAGCAGTGGGAGGGTTTGCGTAAGCCATCTTGAAAAGCGACCTGAACCACTTCATAGCCTCATTGTTGGTGACCATCCCGAAAGTGAGCATTTCCGTAACAACTCCAGAAAATACAACAGTGCTTTCCAAATGACATCTGTTGGAGCTATGAAAATCGTTGAAAGTGGCTTTATGCCAACATTTAAAGTACAATGCCAAATATACCATTTAATTGGTAGCTTATTGCCTTCATCCAACAATGACGACCATCAGTTTTTTTACAACTGTATTTTATCGGTGATGACAGCAAGGAAACAACGGCACACTGTAAGAATGTACCAGGAGTCAAACCAGCATTGGTCCAACAATTGCAGAATATGCTTCACAATTGTAACAACTCTATTATGGATTTTAAATGTGCCATTGAAAGTGAGACAGAACCAAGTAGACAATACGAAAAGGTCATTATTGCAGATAAAAAGCCTGTCAATGCCCATAGAGGCAGGTATAATGAACCAGAAACAGGAGAAGTTGGTGCAGTTATTGTAGGCCAAGAGTTTGAAAAAAGAGACATTATAATAAAGATCGGATAGACTGCAGCATATTAGTAAAACTCACAGATCGTATGATGATTTGCAATATCCTCTGATATTTTTCTATGGTGAGGATGGCTACTCCATTTCCATCCCTCAAACTGACCCAATTACAAAGTCCCCTTTTTCGGAAACATTTTCTGCAACAATGTTACTATAAGTTGATTCAGGCTACTAGAATAGAATTGAAATGAATATACCAAAGGGCTCCGACCCAGAGGGCAGAAAATGGTGCAGTGTCAGGTTTTATAAATTTAGTGTTTACAAAATTATAAGCTGTGATGAAATGATTTGAAAGGTTCTATAAAATTGTATATTTTAGTGTTAGGCAGTACGAAGTTCGCCGGGTAATACTAGTATGTTATAAAGTTATATGAATTTTACCAACGTATTTTCTTATTAAATGTTGGATTGAGTTTACATAATAATAGAGTAAATAAACAACCACAAAAAACACTAATAATGCATATTATCATGCAAGCAAAAACCATTAAGGCAAGCACCATTATTAGCCGAAACTTATAAATTCTAGATGGCAAATTTCCAGCAACATATAAAGGCATTCATATGAGGAACCATTTTACACCACAACTAATGTGAATTACATATTCGACTATACAGTACAGGGAGCATTTAAGTTGTATTGAAGCTTCGACGGTCCATGAACGTGGAAGTCAAAACCAATTTAAACTTTAATGGAGCTAAATTTGTCACTCTATTCACTGAGCAAATTGATTTTACACAGTACAAAGAGCATTCTTCAATTTGAAACATAAAATGTCTCTGCATGTTGTATCCTAAATTGGTATCTTTGTGTTTGAATTGTAAATATTGTAATTATTTTCATTATTTGTTTGACTATTATATTAATTTTTTAATGTTATAATATTTACATGATTTACTATTTGTTAATCATCGGAATGTAACCAATTAAAACAACGTTAAGATTACATTTTAACATTTTAAATTATTTTAATTTTTAAATAAGAGTTCGTTTATATAAAGAATTGTTTTTGCACTTATCGTAATTATTTGTCTTCCACAGGTTACCGACATTATATAATATACGTACTTTTTAATTTTATTGTAAAATATAAGTTTTAGGAACCGAAAAGAAGTTGTGGAAAATTTATTCTATCCATATTTATAATTTTAAAGTAAATAAGAAAGAATGTTTTATAAATACTGTCAGAAACTGATTGAGGCAATTTCAAGAAACGTGGAACAAAGTTATTTGGGTTATTTCCAGTTTATCCTCAGGCTATGAGTTCGGTCTTTTCCAGTTTAAACTTTATTTTGGTAAAAGTAAGTTAGTAAATAAACAATAATAAACTTGCAGCTAGAGAGTCCATATCTTTCATATGTGATATTCTGTTTCCATTTATACATTTTGAAAACTGATTAATACTTAAAATATTAAACATTTTTAAAATATTTGTCACGCCAGTAAAAAAGCTTGCAAATTAGTTTTAAAATCTACAATATTGTGATTAGTTTTGAACACGATTACATATCCTTAAATGGTAATGTATCACACAATCAAACAATACTCCCAACCTACACCATCGTATAGATGGGAGACAGTAAACATTACACACACAACTAAAACTTTTTACACAACTTTTTAAGCTATCGTGTGTTCTTGTCAGATCATAATTTTCCACTGATGTATACTGTGTG
This sequence comes from Nephotettix cincticeps, assembly GCA_023375725.1. Lineage (NCBI taxonomy): Eukaryota > Metazoa > Arthropoda > Insecta > Hemiptera > Cicadellidae > Nephotettix > Nephotettix cincticeps. Next base: position 65,552,127 of record CM041786.1, read on the forward strand.
TTTTATTTTAGATTTTAAAGTACTGTATATTACAAACTTAATGACATAACGAATTTTTTGGTTTTGGTTAAACCATTATCGTGTGTACAGAAAGTTTATTACTTGCATTACCTTGCCCAAACGTTTTATAATTAATATTCTGATGATGCATGTTTTGATAATTAGATTTACATAATTACTTCCATTAATATGTTTGGGCTGTATCATATTTACATATGTCACTGATTTATTTTTCGAGGTGATATCTGTGAACACAAAAGTAAACCAACATCACACGAGAGAGGTTTTTAATTATTATTATTATTAAATGTTACTTCCAATTTTTTTTGGATAAATGTTAAAATATAAAAATCCTTAATTAACTGTCATGAAATAAGTATGTAAACTAAGAATAAATATATTCATCAAGACCTTTTACTTCTTTAAAACAATATCATAGTGCCGTGCCAATGGTGACTAAACCATAGGCAGGCTTTTATCAATATAACATGAGACTTCACCTGGATACACAAATGAAGAACTCGTCATTTTCGGGGAATACGTAACTAGGCTTTGTAAATAGTAATATGATTTAGTTATTTATATTAAGATATTCGGGGCTTTTTGTGTATATTATTATATTTAAATTAAGAATAATTAATAACAACTTATAAGCTAAAATATTGGCTAGGCTACATAATACCAAAAAAAGAAACACAAATATTAATAGGGCTATAAATGAGGGCTATGTATACTATTTACATAACTTAAGTCACAACTTTGTAAAAGTTAGTGTTTACGATTCTAAATAAATAAATATATCCCCGTCGCAGCAGACCTGCGTACTCTGCGAATTTACAAATCAATAATGTAATAATATTATTACATGTCAAGTTTTATCAATATCTCTAGAAAAAATAAGAAAGTTGGTTACTTGCCTATTTTCCATAAGATAAACATGGAAAAAGAGTATGCATGTTGGCTGCTGTGAGGAACATTGAAAAAAAAGAAACAAACAAACAAAGAAAACTTGGGCAAGTCCGGGTTAGTAAATACAACCCGGACTCCTGGTTCGGGTTAGTTTAAAACCTCTTCTCTAAACATTCTCCATGCCTAGAATTGGTTGAAGGGTCTTGGTATCATTATTTCAAACATGTAAACATCTGTTCGATTCGTATATTTTATACATGCTGTTAGACTATTAGTCTACACAGCCGTACAAGGCTTCAGTTAACCCGAAACTGGTGTTTAGAGTAGTGGAAAATTGTACACGATTAATCTAAAAGGTGCATACGCTTTATCTCTTTATGTTATCCCCAGAAGTTCTGCTGGTCGTGAAAATGTGTTATTTACATCGTTATTAATTCTACAGTTCCCTGATCCTGTGATACTGTCCTGAGCAAGACATGCGGGCCGCCTCATACATATTACAAGGAGTCGACGCATCTTACATGAATATCTGAGCGTTGCCTCCAACATGACATGCAATTTATATACTGAATGTTGGAATCCTTAATGAAATATATTTAAATCTGGTTCTTGTTATATCTTTTAATACTGTCGGGTAAAATGTTGCAATTGTTTTACGTCTGTTGCAAACAAACAAAAAAATGTTTTAAGTCAATAAATTTAATATATATATATATGTGTGTGTATAATTTAGGTTTTTTTTGTTTCAGGTCAGGGAATATCGTCTAATTTAGTATTGTTCTCCATACTTTGCAGTAAGTAATTATAAGTATTTTAAAACATTTTACAAAAATCCTACAAATGTTTTTAAATATGAAAATGAATGTTGAAGTAATTGGCCTCCAAAATTCAAATATTATGCAGCATTTAAATTTAAAATGTTGATTTATGATATACTTTTTATTAAAAATACGATTTTAATAGATAATTCAACATATATAGCAGCCTATATGAATTTATTTTATATTTTTACTTTATCTCCCTTAATATACCGTACAAGTATTATATGAAGAAAGTGTCGTTTTCGTCAAAATTTTCTAGTTTGAGTTAAGAGTGAAAATTTCCATCAATGAATCCAAAAAATGGTTTTTGACTGATGGGTGCCTCTGTAAAGAGATACTTCGTCCTAAGACAAGAAGTAAAGAAGACCTCCGTTTTGTTTAGATTTTTATCAAATTTGGTAGTGGGTGAGATTTTGCTACACATCCTAGTTCCTGGATGTTACTATAATTTTTTACTTTCTCCCCTTTATACATAGTATATAGCGATAATATTGTTTTCGTCAAAATTTTCTAATTTGAGTTTTGAGAGTGGATATATCCGTTTTGGGGTCCCCTGAATCCAAAAAAGTGGATTTCGACGTGATGTGTGTCCGTCCGTGTTTCTGTCTGTCTGTCTATCTCTCTCTCTCTCTGTGTGTGTGTGTGTGTGTGTGTGTGTGTGTGTGTGTGTGTGTGTGTGTATCTCTGGATGTGTATACAGCCACAGCCTACCCCATTGGTCCAATTTAGAAATTTGGCATGCATGTATACATTCACCGTATCTCCAGGCCTTTTTTTAATTTTTTGAATTTTTAATTTTTAAGGGTAGTTCACCCCTAAAAACCCTTAAAAAAGGTGAAAAATCCAAATTGCTCAAAAACAGCTCTAACGGTTTTGATTAAAATTTGTTAGGTTATAGTGCACAGAGTACTAAATAATTTGACACCACCCGCATGTCTGCAAAAATGACGGTTCACAAGTTATGAACTTTTAAATATCAAAAAAATTAATTTTTAAATTTTCAGCGAAAACAATAAAAGTAAAGTATAATTTGACTGGCACTATTGAAACCAGCTTAAAAACTAAACAAATTAGTATTTTTAGCGAATTTCCCATAGGGAAGAAGCTATTACCGTAGGTCTCATGGCGAGACTTACGCCCGGGACCATGTTATTTTTTCTTCTTTAGGTGCCCAGAGACCAAAAACAATAGTCGTTAAAATTTATATATATATATATATATATATATATGTGTGTGTGTGTGTGTGTGTCTGTGAACACGATAACTCTCGTAAAAATGGTCCGATCAAGACCAAATTTGGTAGAGACGTGTATTCCTACAAATGCTCGGACGAGTTCGTAAACCAGACATATCGGTCAATGGGAACGGGTAGTTTGGGGGGGTTTTGTACCCCAAAATGGGTTTTTTTGCGTTTTTCACACGTAATTTTTAAAAATTTCAAATTTTATCTTTCACCATTAGAATTAGCTTAAAAAACTGCACAATTAAGTTCCTTAAAGTTTTTCTCTATCTCCAACGGTTACCGAGATATTAAAAAATCTAAACACAGTACGTTGTATTTTGGAGCTCCAATGTTAATCTTATGGAGGATAAGGAAAAATTAATATTTCACTTATTAACCAATACTTTTGAATAAAACTTTATATTTAGCTTCATGTGGTTGAGGTTCATCAATTTATGCTTAAAAATCATAGTTTATGTGTTTATCATGGCAGCAAACCTGCATACTCTTTTCCCATGTTAATCATATGGAGAATAGGCAAACCCCTTTATTTATGAACAGATGTTGATGAAAGTTTGTATAAATGTTAAAAATAAAAATTTTTGATGGTATAAATGCCTACTCTCAATGTTCCTCACAGCAGCAAACCTGCACACTCTCTCCCATGTTAATCTTAGGGATAATAGGCAAATAATTCTCATGTTTATGGGCAGATTTTTATAAAACTTGTCAAATATTATTATTATTATATTGTTGTTTTGGAAATTCGCTGAGTACGCAGGTCTGCTGCGACGGGGGTATTAATTATTTGTCTACGACTAACGGTTCCAGAGAAAAGTTAAATTTACTGTCCACGATAAACGCAGTACGTTGTCTGAAAGCGTCCAATGTTATTCTTATGGAGAATATTAAAAAATAAGTGTCTTATTATTTTCCATGAAACTTGGTATGAAGCGTAAGGTCAAATCACCCAACAAACCCAACTCAAAAAAGCTTGGTATTACCAGGAGGGAGGGGGGTTTTCCCCCATACAATTCGCTTTAACAATTAATTTAACTTTGTCTCTAATGTTATTATTTTCAGAAATGGGATGATTATTTTTGAAACAATAATAATTAAATGGTATTTAGATAAACTTTGAAGAACATGATAGTTTTATTACAGATTGCCTTTTTAAATTTACTTAGGGGAGAAAGTATGTGTCAGTCCACTGATACTGTTTATTATTTTAAGGGTACTTTACCACCAAAAGCCCTTAAAACTTAAAAAATAGAGTTTTTATAATCCACTCTAATGCTTTTGATTTAAGTTTCATTGAAACATGTGAATAAGGTTTAGAAGCTATGACACCCGTAAGGTTTTAAAAGTAACGGTACTAAAGATTTTTAAGTTTTAAAAATTATTATTTTGATTTTCCAGTAAACCGTAAATTTATATATTTTGAATTATTAAAACGAGCTGAACCCAGACCAATGAGTTGGAATTATCAGTTTACGACAGACGGTTTGACAAAAACATAAGTTTTCTGTCCGTGGAAAACACATTATGTTGTTTGAGAGCCCCAATGTTATTCTTAAGGAGAATACTAAAATATTCATTTCCTTCTCATTTATAGTCCTTTTGACTTGGTCATTGGTATGCAGTGTAAGATCCAGTGTAAGAAGTCCACCGAAACAACTACTACCTGTTGGGGTGGGGATCTCCCATCCACACCATGAGTTTGGTTTCTTCCAAAAATCTTGGAACTTGTGGTGTGTGTAAAAGAAATGTAACTACTTTTGAAACAATAATGTTTACTCTTTTTCCATTATTAATTAAAAATGCATAAATTTAATTAAAATTATGGAATTTTAAAGGACAAAAGAGACCTTATTTATACTTTTAAGGCGAGGAAGTACGCGTCAGTTCACTGATACCTTTTGTGTATGAACACAACAGTAACTGTTTTACATGAAATGTCGGAGGATCTTTAAGGGATACAATGTTACAAGTTACAAGTTGTAGGTGGAGTTCTTCAACACACCGATAGTAGACTCGGATCAAGGCCGTGTGCCCGCTCATACATAATGCAACGAAGAAACGGAGCTTGTATGAATATCTAAACCTCTTTTATACGTTGGATATCATATGTTTTAATATTATTCAATATATATCATAACTATGAAGCTTTATGAGATATTACTTAAAACACTAAATTGATATCTCCCGATAGTATGCCCTTGTAAATTGTAAAATAATACAGTTGCATTGTATCTGTGTATCATTTTAAAATATAATACGCATCTGTATACTATCATAAAAGTTTCTTTAAATTTCAAACATTATCTAAATTTTAATACTAATTAGGACGTTTGCCCAATGTTAAAACGTATGGGTTATAATCAGATAATAATAAAGATAAAGTTCACTCTACACAATAATATGTAATCGAGGTGATGTGCTCATTTAATTGGGATGTAAATTCTTTCTTAGAGTTAATATTTTTGATTACTGGTTATTGTATACAAAACTGACATTTGGTTTACTTGATTAAAAAATTGTTAATTTTTAAAATGTGTACAAAAGACTTCATACCTTTTAAATTGTGTCCGTAAAAGAAACAAATGTTCAATGCAAAATAAAATATTGATATAATAATCCTTTTGATCAAAACACATCATTTATGGTTTTCGAATGTTTTTATATTATTTTACTATATAACTAGTCAATATGAGTAACAAAGACGACTTAATTAACATAATTAAAACAAAAAGAACGAATAAAATATAAAAGAACGAATATTTCTTAAAAATTGCGTACAGAACGAAAATTCATGATTTATTCTATTGTAACGCTGGTATTTTTATATTATCGTTCAGAATTCACCGTTAAAAGAAGAAAATCCTAACAGCCATGTTAATGCAGGAGGGGCTGAAGGTTGGGGAGTGTGTTGCATTATTTAACACGTTTCTCATTCCATACCTTCACACGTTGTTTCTGATTCTGAGGAGAACCACAAAGGAAGGCCATTTTTGAGATAACACCTGAACAAAATAAGTGTTTTTTGTATCCTCATTGTAAAATAGTTAGTACTATTAACTATAATCATTACCTATCTGTTATTCAACCAAAACGGGATCCGCTGAAAAACAAAACTAAAATGTGTTAAAGAGAAAATAACTTTACAGAGTGCCTTAGGTTTATTTCATATAAAGTCGTTTTAGAGATGCTTATCTGTAATTTTATTTATGACGATGTGAGATAATGTCTGATGACATCAATGAGAAATATTATAAAATCTTTATAACTGATTAGTTTAGACTGCTCAAATATAGGCCATAGTTTATTACCTTTTTAAATTAAAAAAAAAACATCAAAAACCTTGTAGCACGTTATACATTTTATCATCCTAAACATGGAGTAGTCGTTGACAACAGGTGAATCTTATCGTTAAAAATGTACGTGTTAGTACAAATCCTACTTATTAATTCACTTAGAAACAGCTTATTTGGTACTTATAGTTCCAGCTTTGTTTGTTTTTTGACTTTTCAATAATTTATAAATGACTTGTTAAAAAATGTATAGAAAAGGCTATAGACACATTGAATGGCTTTAACGGCAGGATCATCTGGTTTAAAGCTTTTGCGTCATTATAAGGGACCGAGCCCTCGGGCTGCGTCGCAAATGAGCTCATTCCCTTATCTAAACATTGCCCCCATAATACCCTACACTTTTATACGCTTTTTGTTAACTTGAAGATTTGTTTTTGTGAATTCAAATATATATTAATTAATTTAAGACGATAATAAATAACATTTGGTTTAGATTTTCATATCTAAATTACCCTCACTTATAGTATACCATAAGTAATGTATATTTTATTTTATTAGCTTATTTATGTGTTTTAGCATGGATTTTAGTAACAGAGTTTGCAAATTAAGTGATCTTTCTGTGAAATAAATAATGAATGCTGGGTTATATAGTTTATCTTTCATGTTATTAGCGTTTCAAACCAAATTTTATACTCTGAGTTGAATACGCTTTTGACGTCAAACAACTTCTTACATTCTTCATATTCTTACATTAGCCCTTTAAGTCTATATGCAAGATTTGTATGTTGCTATATAACATAATGTAAGATATAGTATATTGTTTTATAATTTAATTTAGTGGTTTCAAACTACTAAGTAAATGCTTTACTAGACAATATCGTTCTCATTCCACCAGTTTTATTATGGAATATAGGCTAAAGGTTTTATTTTGACACTTCCAAACATTTCCAACATTTTTTGAAATCCATTAAACTTCTGTTTACAGTTTTCCTGTTAACCGATCTATAAACAGAATTTAAAGATATTTTACGCTTTAGAATCATTGTAGATCAAGTTATGCTAATCACCTTATTATTGTTGACATTATACATGGCGGTTAGGAAAAAAACTTCGTTTGAACAAATGTTGACGTCAAACAAATAAGAATATTTATTATGGGTTTAATCTATTAATTGCAACAAAAATGGTTGAATCATATGAAAACAATCGATTATTATTTTTTTATGAATAAGCTTTTAGAGTAAACGATGTATTTTCAATTTTGCAACATGAACCCATTAAACTACGTTGCCATTGTGACTTTTAACTTGCAATTTAGTTTTAATACAAACTCATCTAATGTAAATTACTTTACGTATAGGATAATATTACATACTCTGTAAGTAATTCTGCCATTTAGCCTCAGATATCTTGGCAAAAGCCCATCCGGGAACCACTGACTGACGTTATCAGTAAATTGGGCTCCTTATCACAGTAATGGGGCCGGAGGGCTTCGGAGACATGAGATAACGGCCTACATCTGTGACGTCAGCTCGCCCTGGTAGTGCTGTTCTTTTTAAAATGTAACAACTACAAACGAAATTAGGTCGTGATTCTAAAACAATTTTCAACAAAAAGATTACATGAAGTTATACTGTTCTATTATTCAGTTAAATGAGATCACACGCAACACGCTTACGAGACTAGAGCGAATTTCATAGAACTTATGTTATTTCCATTATGCTAATCAAATATAACGGGTTTGGACCGTTCCCCATCAAAACGTTAAAAATGCCACTGGCGTAGAAATACACAAAACAAAAAAATAGTAATCAAATAGTAGAATATTTAGGTAAATAAGTGAGTATTTTTTTATTTTTTTTTAGATTTTTAGCTATTCTCTATAAGATTAATATTAGATAACGTACTATGTTTAACGTTTTGGATATCTCAGTAACCAATTGACCTAGAGTCTCGATTAAAAATACTAAATTGTGTGTTTTTAGCTGAATCCAATGGTAAAATGTAAAATAGATTTTTTTACAAAATGACGGTACATAAATAAATTTATTGAAAACCCTATTTTTGATATACAAAATCCCACAAAGTGTAGTTAATGTAATCCAATTGCGTTGCCAAACGATCTCATAATGAAATTACAGAATGGAAGCACTCCAACAAATTTGATAATTAATCAGACAATTCTTCATTATGACGACACACACACATACACACACATTTATAAATACATATATTTTTTATTTAATTGAAGCTCAAGTTCATTTAATATACTAACAACTATATTATTAGCTGCCCTAATTTGTGAATTACATGATCATATATATATATATATATATATATATATATATATCTGTATATATAATTTTGAATGACCCCCAAAACGTGTTCGAGGGGTTAAGCTATTAACTTATATCATGGTCCCAGCTTAACTGTTACATTGCGGATCATGTGAATAACTCACTTTCCGATAGGAAACTCACTGATATTAGGATATATTTGTGTAAAAAACTAACAAATAATTGAAATACAAATTGCTTAAAAATAATATAATAATATAATAATAAAAATAAAATAAGTGTTTTATTTGTACTCGTAATAGATAAGGAAGAAGAATGATTGCATTTACTTTCCTGTGGGAAATAGTTAGATCATGGATATGTCAAAGAGAATGTCTTCAGTTCCCCTAAACAGCTGTCGCTATAACCATATGACGTCACTAAGTATATCACTTCATAGCTTTAAATTTTAGTCTCGCAAATTCCCCTCCCCCCCTAGAGCTAAACCATATCCATGTCCATAAATAGGGAAAATATTCTAAAATTTTCTGCCTGCCACTGTCAGTGTTAATAATCTTATGTTTTTGATTAAAAAAAAATAAATAAACAGTGTCACTGATTTTGTAAATTAATTTAGTGTGATCTATAATCTATAATATTATAAAGAAGAGGTGGTTTCTGTATGTTTGTTTGTGGGTTTGTGTGTTTGTGTGTTTGTGGGTTTGTTGTGGCAAGTGAACGCAAAAAATACTGAACCAAACAGTTTGAAATTTTACACAAAGACAGATCTTAAACTCATGCAACACATAGGCATACTCATTTCCTTAAAATCCTTTCGGGCTACGCCCTGTGAACGTCCCAAGTTTCAATGTTTACATTTTTAGAAAATGAAAATATAAAATTACTTGAATGTCAACAGCTGTGAACACTAAAATTTGACAGTTCGAGAAGCAGAAGACATGGTTGCTGTAAATACCCTGGGATTCAATGTTTACAGTTTTTAATGTCAACATCCGTTTACTTTACATTTTGACAGTTCGGGAAGAAAAAGAAATAAAGTTAATTTTTACACATAAACTGCTGGATCGAAATTAGTGAATTATTAGTTCGAAATAGTGGAATGGTAGATTTTAATTTTCTCCCGATGCCTGCCTCTATTACGTTAATGCTTATCCTCTCCCAATATTTGACATATGTTACTTTGTCATGTTTAGATATATACTTAGACACGTGTTTTGTCATTTTGTAAACAATTATGAATTAATTATCAATAACTTAAATGTATCTGTAGAGCCTACACCTCTCAGCCTTTTTTACCCGTGCGAAGAACGGGTACTTTGGCTAGTAATGAATAAAATATTATCTCCTCAGGTATATTACGGTAAAAATTAGTTTATATTAAAGGTTTTAAATTTAAAAATAATAATAACAACAGGTTATGGGAGTAGGTTGTAGGGTGAAAGTAAGTTCATGGAAAATCCTAAGAAAAAAATGTTATACGAACTCTGCGATACCTTAAAATAGGGAAAAGAGGGAAAAAGCAGGTACAACTTTAGCTTACTGCTTATGGTGATGCAAACTATGCTGGTGATAGAACTCAAAGAAAAAGTACTACTGGCCAAATATTGTTGTGTAGAAGTACCAGAATCTTGGCGTCCATGAGGGCAAAACATTATGGAAAAATCTACAACCGATGCTGAGTACATTTCCACCGCAGAATGTTGTACAGAGTTCACCTATTTAAAACCCGTAATTAAAGTTATAACAGTAAAGCAAGTTAAAGTGACTCTGTAATAGGACAACCAAAGTTCTACGACATTAATAAAATCTGGACACTTCAGTTTGGTAGGAAGAAGACACAATGAAGTAAAATTTCACTATGGGAGTGACAAATTTCAGAATGGAGAATTCAAAATTGAGTACTGCCTGACTGATAATCAAATATCCAAATTGTTGACAAAACCTCTATTAGGACAATATTACACCATGTTCAAAGATGTGTTATCTGTGAAAACTCTTATCGACTGATGGCAGTGCAGTTAGAGAACTTTTTTTCCACTAAGGGATGTGTTAATAACAAGTTATTAGTGATAAAATATTTTCAAATTTTCTGCCTGTGACTGTAAGTGTGAATAACCACTTTTAGCGAATTTCCCATAGGGAAGAAGCTATTACCGTAGGTCTCATGGCAAGAGTTAAGCCCGAGACCATGTTATTTTTTCTTCTTTATGTGCCCAGAGACCAAAAACAATAGTCGTTAAAATTTATATATATATATATATATATATATATATATATATATATATATATATATATATATGTATATATACATATATATGTGTGTGTGAACACGATAACTCTCGTAAAAAAGGTCCGATCGAGACCGAATTTGGTAGAGACGTGTATTCCTACAAAAGCTCGGACGAGTTCGTAAACCAGACATACCAGTCAATGGGAACGGGTAGTTTGGGGGGGTTTTGTACCCCAAAATGGGTTTTTTTGCGTTTTTCACACGTAATTTTTAAAAATTTCTAATTTTATATTTCACCATTGGAATCAGCTTAAAAAACTACACAGTTAAGTTCCTTAAGGTTTTTCTCTATCTTCAACGGTTACCGAGATATAAAAAAATCTAAACACAGTACGTTGTATTTTTGAGGCTCCAATGTTAATCTTATGGAGGATAAAAAAATTAATTTTTCACTTATTATCTAATATTTTTGGATGAAACTTGATATTTAGCTTCATGTGGTTGAGATCCATACATTTGTGCTAAAAAATTATAGTTTATGTGTTTATCATGGCAGCAAACCTGCATACCCTTTTCCCATGTTAATCATATAGGGAATAGGCAAACTCCTTTATTTATTGACAGATGTTGATGAAAGTTGGTATAAATGTTAAAAATAAAATTTTTGATGGTATAAATGGCTACTTTCAGTGTTCCTCACAGCAGCAAACCTACTCACTCTTTCCCATTATAATCTTATTGAGAATAGGCAAAAATTCTCATGTTTATCGACAGATTTTGACCAAACTTGTCATATATTATTATTATTATTATTATTATTATTATTATTATTATTATTATTATTATTATTATTATTATTATTATTATTATTATTATTATTATTATTATTATTATTATTATTATTATTATTATTATTATTATTATTATTGATTTGGAAATTCGCTGAGTACGCAGGTCTGCTGCGACGGGGCCATTTATTGCTATTATTGTGTCAAAAAATTATTAACATTTTTACTAGTTTTGTAGATGTTGTGCGATGTGTGATAATTATTAAACTATTGTTTCTGTAAGTAAACTACTGTAATATTTAATTTAATCCTAGGGGTTTTAAACTTAAAAATAATAATAACAACAATAACACACATCATCCCCCCATCTGCTTTACAATATTACAATTACAATTCTTACGAAAATTACAATTCTTACAGGTTTTAATTCTTACTTTCTTACAATGCTTTACAATTCTACAAGTTATAATTAACTTACTGATATTAATTTTACTAACAACAATTTAAATATTTATAAATAGCCTCAAGCTAAAATTTTGTTTTATTTTTATGGAAAATTCATAATTTTAGGAAAGTTATAGACTTTTTACATGGGGTCATATTTCATGCCTAGTAAATTATGATTCGACTCGTAAATCAGATAATAACTCAAAATTAGAACCAAGCTATCGTTGTTCTTCCCTCTCCTCCGGAGTCTTAAATGGCAAGGGACCTATAAATGCCATGGACGGAAATGCCAATTAAATGATAAAATCAAATTGGTCCTTTATTAAGATCGTTCTTCATCTCACATGGACAAAGTGGTTTATTCAATTTGATTTTGAATCTATTAACCGCCAAACATTCAAATTCATTCATAGTCCATGATAATATTGGTAATACATAGTAATGTATATTTACCGATCAAAATAAGTTGAGACAAATAACAGCCTACTAAATGCTGATATACTCCTTGATATGTGATATGATACATTTGTTAACATATGAAGATATGTTAAGTAGTTAAAGTTTAACGATAATAAAAAAAGTCTAGTTAATTGCTAATAACGCATATATTTTTATTTTAAGAACTGATTCTTTAAAACGAGTATATTATATATATATATATATATTAGTTGTTTATTGTGATATCAGTTTGTCACCTATTCAATCAGCAGCTGTTTGAAACTAAAAATGTTTCCTAACAAACCTATCGTAACAATTCTTAATGTACATTGATGAATTGTATTAGATGCCATTTCCTGTATTAACTACGCTCAAGTGATTCATTTTCACGTCAGAAAAGAATAACATTTCAAATTTTCTTGTTTTACCAAATTTATAAAAAGAGGTTGAATCATCATACCAGTCAAAAAATATTTTTTAAATATTGGAGGTATTTTTGGTATAATAACTGTAAGGGAAGGGATGATATCGTTATCATAAAAATACGAATGGATGGTATATGTTTACTTAAAAATAAGCAAATTAAAATTTGAGTAAGCTTTACTGGAATATATGTTGAAGGCGGATTGATTCTCCTACCGGATTGGTACCGTAGTGGATACCAAAGTAAGTAAGTAACGACTTTGTCCTATACGTGTACACTATATAATTGCCAAGTCTTCCATATACGTTGAAGGCGGATTGATTCTCCTACCGGATTGTTACCGTAGTGGATACCCAAGTAAGTAAGTAACGACTTTGTCCTATACGTGTACACTATATAATTGCCAAGTCTTCCATATATGTTGAAGGCGGATTGATTCTCCTACCGGATTGGTACCGTAGTGGATACCCAAGTAAGTAAGTAACGACTTTGTCCTATACGTTTACACTATATAATTGCCAAGTCTTCCATATACGTTGAAGGCGGATTGATTCTCCTACCGGATTGGTACCGTAGTGGATACCCAAGTAAGTAAGTAACGACTTTGTCCTATACGTGTACACTATATAATTGCCAAGTCTTCCATATATGTTGAAGGCGGATTGATTCTCCTATCGGATTGGTACCGTAGTGGATACCCAAGTAAGTAAGTAACGACTTTGTCCTATACGTGTACACTATATAATTGCCAAGTCTTCCATTCTCTTTCATTGCACGTCCCTTTTTGTATATTTTATTTCTAGTTCATTTTAGCCACGAAAAGACAATCATGTACTAACAATAAACAATAGGATAACAATATCTGAAACTTTATTTAAAACACACAGTAATTTAACTTGCACTTGATCTTTCAACATTTACAGTACTGATACTGACCCAAATACAAAAGTTTTTACCACGGCCGATATAACCGACGCAAGACTGTCAGAACGTTCCATTTTCTATCTGATACTTACAACACAGCGCCGCGCCTCACCCACCACCTGTCAAAGCCCCGTAATGGCGGAGTTAATGTTTAATGTTCCCTGAGGCACTACACGTCAAACTCTACTCTCCCATAAAAAGATAATTTGAAACGTTGGTTCTGCTTCGAGTACAATTCTTCTACAATTTTGCTGTTTACCCCTCGTAATAGTAAAGCTTTTCCAACTAAATATTAAAATAAGGTACATTTATATGACACCTTTTACATTGGGGGAGCGTACATGTATATAATACTAAAATATATTTTTCGTCATAATACTTCAAAAACAGATGTTTTAGATAGATGTGTCAATGAGCAAAATACGTTATTTTTCTTCCTAGGGCCATATCTATTATTATGATGATTTTGAGGCCTAAGCAGCAAAGATCATGGTCGATGATACTTTTAATTAGAGGTCAACTTGAAATTGTAAATAATCGATAAAGTAACATCCATCACTTTAGATTTGTGTATATTTTGGACGTTCCGAATATCGATTTTGAAAATGGAAATCGACTATTAAATTGAACCATCGAATAGCTTAAATGTTTATACCGTTAGTAATAACTGACACTGACATAACTAATCAGGAATCAAGGGAGAACTGCTACAACTTAAGCAACATAGCAGCTGATTGGAACTTAAAAACGCATCGACACAACACACCGCCAGGCTCCAGCTCAATATCCGCCCAGATTTAATTGTAATGGCAGTTCATTTGTTACCAACCAATTTCGAATAACACCACTAATCATGATGCGTCACGCATTTAAATTTAGTCCAATAGTAAAATTAAAAGTGTGCGATAATAATTCATTAAATTGTAATATTGGAGAATTGTTAAAAAATACACTTAAATCAAAAGCAAAAGGTTTTTCGTAGTTTCATTCGTCTTTTATTTTTATGAATGCATTACTTTATAATGAAAAAACAAATCAAATACGCTCAGTACTATTATTTAGTAAATGGTAATTATTTTAGAATAAGTTAAAGATTTATTAAAGTTATTACATTACACCTACCATAAAACAAATGACACCGAGTCTTTTAGTCGTAAAAGTGATTCATAATGTCCATCGCATTATAGGTGTAATCCAATTTTGTTTATTTTGTAAACATAGGTGTGAACTAGAAAATAAAGAAATTATGTGTAATATACTTATATAATGGCTACTGTAAAATAATACAAAATATTTTGAAACTGTTAAAATAGAGACACCTCCAATACAGACATGAAGTGTGAATGAAAATTTAACCTGTTTGAATATAATTTTAGATTCTAATTTTTTAATTCTAACAACCGTATTAATGTGTTGGTTTTTATAACGTAGTTAACAATAAATCAACAAACTGTGCAATGATTTTTTAAGGAAAACTTTAATGTGATCCATTAAAAGTTATAAGTTAAGTCCATTGAAAGTTATATTTCGCTTCGTCGACACTATATTTATTAGTTTACATAGTATGTATGGCTATTGTTTGGGAAGTGACATAAACAATTTCATCATTTATGTATTTCACATCGTTGTAAAAGTGAAAGGCTAACTGATATATTCCATCATTAAATTTGAAATAACGAGATGACGTAAGCTAACGATCCATCGTTATGTCGTGCTTCGTTGGACGAATCCGCTTTGCCCTTTGATCTCGTCTCTTTGATATATTAAATCGGTTTTATCAATGCTTGATTTTGTGTTTGATCAGGTGATTAAAGAAATGTTCGAGAGGTGATTGTAAATATCTAAGAATATCAATCGCATTCTTATCCCTCCGATCTCATAATATTTTATCATATTGATTCATTATTACAAAGTAAGTAATGTCAGAATACCCTTTTATTTTCATTTTCATTATTCTGACACGAGTTTCAGGGATTACCCCATGGTCACAGTGTTTATTTAACCTTAAAAGCAAAATATATCTAAACAGTATAGTGTTTTTGAAGTCATATGTTTTTCCTTGATTAAGAATGAGGTGTCATTAGTTAGAGAATAATTTTAAACTTGCATATGATTACTTCTTAGATTTTTTCAAAAATTTGGTTTTAGTGTTGTGTTTGCATTATGTTCGGTATGTTGTCTTCGTCTTCAGTATATTTTATATGTATAATAATTCTTTAGTGTTCATTTTGTCTCCTTAATTTTCAACTGATAGAATTTTTATATTATCTTTTAATTTTCCTTAAGTGTAGTGTGTTCTTAGTATGTGTTGTTGATGTTTTTGAAGTTTAGTATTAGATTTAATGGCTTGTAAGTGTTCTTTGTATCTATATTTGAAATTTCATTATGTTTGGCCGATATAATATTTTGGACAATCTTTACATATATAATTTTAATTTTTATTTTATTAGTTGATTCGTTAATGTTAATGCCTATCTTATTATAGTTGGAATGCAATTTTTTCTTGTCATACTGTTAATGTGTAACATGAAAATTAAAATAATTTGAAAATATTTTTATTTGTATTAGGTTTAGTCTTATTTTATACAGAGAATTAAATATTCTTCATTCATTAAGAAGCCTTCACTGTTTCACCAATTTAACATAACCACTTCCTTCATTTGTAGTTTAGTTTGGTATCAGAATAATGTGTGTTATGTTTGGGATTAAAGGTAAAACTATTGAATTCGTGCTCAAGTGTGTGCATGAGTGCAAAAAGGACACAATAACCAACCACTTCTGGCTTACTGGGTTGAGTGAGAAAACACACGAGTATTATCTCTGCTGATACTGAATACTAAAATAAAAACGTCTATATACTAAGCTTTACTTTCTTCTTCCTTTAATGAACCATATTTACACATTGTTCTGTCACGCACACTTGTTATCAAAGAGTCGGCGTATATGTCACAATTACTTTTATTAGCCCCACCCGAACTATGTATTAAGACTTATATAATGTTGACTTACGTCCATCACCGCTCATATAAATGTTCTCCACTACATGTTTCGCTTGGACGGCTTTTTGCAGTGACGATGGGTGACGATGGAAGGACGCCCCCCTCTAAATCCTTGAATTGTCAATTGAAAATACCGACAACATTTATATTAACTACGTTAGACGCAAGTCGTCATTATATACAATTTTATATGGTCGATACTGATTATAACAAGATAAACATTAAATGCCACAGAACCTACAGCCAGCGTGGTAGTGATAGCTGTCTCAGTAAACGTTCAAAACCAATTTCTTTCAGATCGTGAGAGGTCTCACAGCCTATTTGACTACAGGTAATACTGCGCACACTCTAAATCTATTATATTTTGACTGAAAATCCTCGAACTAGCGTATCCACTTAATAATAGTTACTAATGTATTACTAATATAGTTACCAAGAGTTGTAATTGATATAGATATTTTTTTAAATGAACAACTCAGTTTTAAAAACACATTTTTTTAATAGGTAAATGTTTTTTTTTACGTTGACTGTCTGATTTTTGTATGACTTGGATCTTTATTTATTGGCAAACCTTGGGATATTATATTGTAACGGAAAAAATACTATTTAATTACAACGATATTTGCCATGAATAGCCTAAGGGACACTGATTTGACCAGGGTTATCTTAATTTTGAGAATAATCAATTAATTTTTTTGACATGATTCGTGAGGGCTCAGAAATGCTGTACCATTTAATTTACATTCATCAGAGGGTGTGTATCATCCTCGCTCCACAAACCCCTAAACAAATATGCAAAAGGTTTTATTCTTTTATTATTATTTGAATTACTTCCTCAGGCTTATTCCAGCCTGGATCCTAGCTGTCTCACACAGCACCAGGCTTATTCCAGCCTTGTACAATAGCTGTATTATTAATGTAACACCAGGCTTATTTCAGCCTTATACTATCGGTATTTATTATTTTAGAAACACAGGGCTTATTTCACCCTTGTATGTTTGCTGAAGTGATACACGAACTAGGTGCTTACTCAAATTGTCCACTAAAGGAATCAACCCAACTATAATAATTAAATAAAAAGTTCTTTTAACGGAAAAACTAAAATATCTTTAGTAAACTGTAATTCTTCTATTAATCTAAACAAGGTAGCAAAGGCAACAGGGGGGTTATCCCGGACTTACTGTACCATGGACCACGTTGCCTGCCCCTTGGTCTCCTATACTGTAGCAGTCTACAACCTTCGGGTCCGAGAGCCGGCGAGCGAGTGTGGTCTGATCTCTCTGGTCTGCGCCCTCGTCGTCGTCCGTCTCCAGGGCTCCCCACTCCTTCTCCCACCACCGCCGGTGGCGCGGTTCGTGGCGGCTTCGTACACTACAGGACTGTTTGGCCTCAGTTGGCGGAAAAATTCAATTCAAGTTAAATTAAAATTAAATTATATCCACCTTATTTTCGCTTCTCACAATATCCTCATCCTATACCCATGTACTCTACTTCAACATACGTTCAGTAAATATAGAGTGTGGCGTATTTCTGGAGGCAAAGGTTGTAAAAATTGGAAGGACAGATGTATCCTCAGGCCTGGGAAAAACGAAGTCACAAGTTGAACAGATTTATAACTCGAGGAGGATGTGACATATTTCGTTTTAGGGGTCAGGGGTGGATCCGATGCAAAATCACCCTAGTTTGTTTAATAGGTTTATAACGAAATGAGTGAGTTAGAAAATACTTAAAGTACGGGAATGAAACAGCAATTTGTTGGCAAGTTGGCTGGGTATTTAATTAGTATTCAGGCAAAATAAATATTTTGATGGCTATTGCTTTATATTGTAACAGTGTATATTATATCGAGTTACCCTGTTTTTTATATCCCTGTTCTTTTTCTAACCATGAAAACTTTATGGCGAGGATGACTCTTGAGTTCCTATTTTACGAATCTAGTGCTTCACATTTCTGATAATGTGAAAAATATAATAATGTAGGGGAAATACCTCTTGGTAGAAATTCTGTAAAATATATATTTACGGCACCCGCGTTTCCATCTTAGCCCCAGGTTTCCACTCAATAAAGCAATGTTTCCATCGCGTTCCCTCAACACTGGATAATGCACCCCCTCCCACCAACGTACTCTGGTTAGCGTCAAACAATAATTATTAAGACTGACGTTTCAAAACAAACATAAGAACATAATGGTGATTCTCTGATATAAATGTAAGAATCCACATTCAACAAGTTTGATTTTGTTTTAAGTTTTTAAGTTAGTCTTCTTATTGAAATGAAATGTTCTAAAGTATATACTTTAACAATAAAGTGTACAATATTAAAAAAAAAATAAATAATAAATAAATATATGAATATTTACCATTCACTAATTCAGCTATTTACTGATCACATTTTACAAAGCTTACAGCCCACAGATAGTTTACACAGGATACAAACTACAGGCTACATGCTACGGGCTAGATGCTACTGGCTACAGGCTACATGCTACGGGCTACATGCTACAGGCTACAGGCTACAGGCTACAGGCTACAGGCTACAGGCTACAGGCTACAGGCTACAGGCTACAGGCTACAGGCTACAGGCTACAGGCTACAGGCTACAGGCTACAGGCTACAGGCTACAGGCTACAGGCTACATGCTACAGGCTACATGCTACGGGCTACAGGCTACATACTACGGGCTACAGGCTACAGGCTACAGGCTACAGGCTACAGGCTACAGGCTACAGGCTACAGGCTACGGGCTACGGGCTACAGCCTACAGGCTACATGCTACGGGCTACAGGCTACAGGCTACAGGCTACAGGCTACAGGCTACGGGCTACAGGCTACAGGCTACATGCTACGGGCTACAGGCTACAGGCTACAAGCTACAGGCTACAGGCTACAGGCTAGAGGCTGCATGCTACGGGCTACATGCTACAAGCTACAGGCTACATGCTACGGGCTACGGGCTATAGGCTACAGGCTACATGCTATGGGCTACAGGCTACAGGCTGGCTACAGGCTACATGCTATGGGCTACAGGCTACGGGCTACGGGCTACAGCCTACAGGCTACATGATACGGGCTACAGGCTGCAGGCTACAGGCTACATGTTACGCGCTACATGCTACAGTCTACAGGCTACATGCTACGGGCTACAGGCTACAGGCTACATGCTACGGGCTACATACTATAGGCTACAGGCTACATGCTACGGGCTACAGGCCACAGGCTATAGGTTACAGGCTACAGGCTAAAGGCTACAGGCTACAGGCTACAGGCTACAGGCTACAGGCTACAGGCTACAAGCTACATGCTACGGGCTACAGGCTACAGGCTACAGGCTACAGGCTACAAGCTACGAGCTACAGGCTACAGGCTACATGCTACGGGCTACAGGCTACAGGCTATATGCTACAGGCTAGAGGCTACAGGCTACAGTCTTCAGTCTACAGGCTACAGGCTACAGGCTACATTCTACAGGCTACAGGCTACATTCTACAGGCTACAGGCTACAGGCTACAGGCTACAGGCTACAGGCTACAGGCTACAGGCTGCAGGCAACAGGCTACAGGCTACAGGCTACAGGCTACAAGCTACAGGCTACAGGCTAGAGGCTGCATGCTACGGGCTACATGCTACAAGCTACAGGCTACATGCTACGGGCTACGGGCTACAGGCTACAGGCTACATGCTACGGGCTACAGGCTACGGGCTACATGCTACAGGCTACAAGCTACAGGCTACATGCTACGGGCTACAGGCTACGGGCTACAGGCTACAGGCTGGCTACAGGCTACATGCTATGGGCTACAGGCTACGGGCTACGGGCTACGGGCTACAGGCTACAGGCTACAGGCTAAAGGCTACATGCTACATGCTATAGGCTACAGGCTACAGGCTATATGCTACAGGCTACAGGCTACAGGCTACAGGCTACAGGCTACGGGCTACGGGCTACGGGCTACGGGCTACGGGCTACGGGCTACGGGCTACGGGCTACAGGCTACAGGCTAAAGGCTACATGCTACATGCTATAGGCTACAGGCTACAGGCTATATGCTACAGGCTACGGGCTACGGGCTACGGGCTACAGGCTACAGGCTACAGGCTAAAGGCTACATGCTACATGCTATAGGCTACAGGCTACAGGCTATATGCTACAGGCTAAGGGCTACGGGCTACAGGCTACAGGCTACAGCTCAAACTCATTTAGGTTATCGACGTTAACGTCACTTTGCTTTTATTTGTATAGTTTTAATTTAGGCGTGCTTAAAGAGTTTCAAACACTGATAACCTTGTCATATCGTTTTCTCCTCCCAACTAGGTTGTTCGCTGTCGAAGCCCAGTAATGACGGATTCAATGTTTAATGTTCCCCGAGGCAACTGCTACTTAGACCTGATGCCATCAAATATTAACATCCCTTCCTCGAAGTTGACCTAACATTGCATGTGCTTTTTGGAACCCTTTTTAATTCAACTGATAAATATACATGCGTCCAAAATGTACTTATAACAAACAGGGTTTACTCAATTTGTATATTAGTGTGCATAAACCCAGAGTATTTATTATGAAAATATAGAACTTCTTCGAGAAAAAAAATTCTTATGTTTGTTGGCGTTTTGAAAGGTTTAGTTGGGATAGGTTATTATGATTTTGGTTCATATGTTAGATGTATACTTTTAAGCAATGGTCTCTCACTTACCAAGGGACAGATTTTGACGGAGTTTTAAACTTATTCAAATCGCCCGAAATTTGTTAAAATTAATACATACTTTAACTTCCTGTTATTTAAGTTATAAGCAACTAAACTTATAAACCATTTTCCTTACCTGTTTGTGATAAAATTGATAAGAGGTTTACAAATATCAAAGCTCAACTAAATTTAAACTTAAATAATTGCTGGAAATACAATCTTTTGACAAGGCACTCCACATTCGCGTCAATTTAACCATATGATACAAAATAAACTAAAATGCTCAAAACAATTTTAAACCCAAGGTAATAATTTACATTCCAAGCAGTTGAATGATAAGATATCGAACGATCAAACGAGTTTTCGATATGATATGTCGATTGTGTCGTAGCGGCATACGGCGCGGGACGGTTTTGCATTAACGTATCCATTTATCTAGAAACGTCTATCAATTGATCGGGATGCTTACGAGTGCATTAGGGCCTAATAGTTTAACAACCCAGATGGATACATATTTCATCCATTAACTGGTATCGAGGTTTTAATTTTGTTTTTCAGGCTGTAAAATTATACATAATCTAAGTGTTTCATTTGGTAAGAGGTCCAGCATTTATTTACTTTTTAATATATTTTATTGAAGTCGTAAACCTGTTAGACAAACAAATTAATCATTTTATCTTTATTTCTAGGGAAACTCCCATTTTTGTACTCAGTGTTTTAACCTCAAAAATATTATACAATAGAAAACAATTTATTATTCATGTAATTTTCAATTGGCTACCACTCACTATATATTATTTAAAAAATAGCCAAGGTAGGTCAATTTTTAAGTATCTAATTATATGTCTATAAAACAGAATAATTAGACCAGTTCGTAATTTAGAGTCAAAAGTGATTCGGAATCCACGTTAAGTGTAGGTCCCTTAGATATCATTAGCTATTATTAAGAGTAGTGTCTAAGGAATATGTCAGCATTAGTCGTAACAAGAGTACAAGATTGCGCCTCAATAGCCTTACAATCATTTCCAATTGATACTTGGCTTAAAATACCTACCTGGGTAGGTCACCATTTCGAAGAGATAATGTAATCTAATATTATTTTTATAACCATTGCTATCCAACGACATACAAAACAACTAGTTTCAGCAGTCTAAAGTAATATGAAGTCTCACGTAGTGCCCTCAGCAAAAGGGCTGGATAATCCTTTACCTTATTATGAATAACAAATACACCTCACAAAACTTAAAAAACTTTCTATATACGATCTTCAAACAACGAACTTTAATCATGCATCGTTCATAACTGTTCTGATTGAAAATCTCATACAGTAAGTTTTTTAAACAAGCTATTTGACAAGCTGAAAGTATTCTAAATGAAACACTCGTTAAAAGTTCAAGTAGAAGAGCACAAAGTACGAGTTTATAGTGTCAGTTAAGTTCATCAACCAGTTGGTTGTTAGAAGGTTGTTATGTGATTGAGAAGTTTATTGATGGTTAGTTCTTGGAAATCATTTTTTAAAAATATATAAACACTCTTTCTGTTACTGTGTATTATTAAAAGTAAGGAAACCTCTATAATATAAATCTTCATTTTTCGCATGCTTCTAGCTCAATTATTGAGAGATTTAAAATATATTTCGTATGAAGTAAAGTGCTATTCAATCTAAAGCTGTTTTATAACAAAACCAAGTAGTACAGATATATAGTGTATTTTTTGACACTAAAGACAGCATTTTTATGAAGTAGTCGCCTAATTTAAAATGGAAGAATCTTAGAAGAAGAAGAATAGAAATGATATTATTTTTTACCTATCGAAAGGAACACATTAATGTAAAAGCCCTAAGGAGATTAAAACAAAGTAGAGGGGTGTTTTGTCACATTGCCCCAGGGAACAAGGGTGAATGAAAAGCTACTGGTAATCATGTTTTATATATTCATGACCATGTTCCATCTTTTATCACTTGAGGTATGAGGTACTTTAGTTCAGATTAATGTTATAAAAATCTTCCAAAATGGTAGTTAGATGAGGACAAAAAAATTGACTTTACATTAGCTACATTTCACAGCTACGTTAATATTGATATTTAAATTTTACGTTGCAATAAAAATAGTTTAGTTACAATTTTATTTAAAAATATAAATGTTCTCAAGTTATTTCTCTAATTAATTCTGCATCTTCTAAAAATATATTTCACCCTTACTGAATACACTACTGATAAGAATATATAAATTTATTTATTTATATTATTGTTAATATATATATATATATATATATATATATATATATATATATATAATGAGATTCCCTCTAATCGTTTTAAAGCCACACTTGCCAATCTATGGAAAATCGATTGCAATATCATTAGCAATACTAAGGGTTGTTTTGAGGGTCCGTTAGAAGAATCGGAAGAGGGGTGTGAGGGTTTGGATGAGTCAGCATCCTGATTGAAAGGACACGAGGAAATTTCCGATGAGGGGAGTAGTTGTGATGAGCAAAGAGCTGAGAACGTTACGAAAGCTATCAATGTCATCGTATGTTTAGCAACCACGGACCGATAAAAACTAATTGAAAATGTGTATAGATGCTGTGGTTGTATCAAAAATGTTTATATGCATAGGTAACATGCTCAACTCTTTAACAGCTCACTATCCTTAGATAGTTACTACACACTGTGTAATCGAATATGTGTAACTTTTAAACATATGTAATAGTTGTTAAATTTCATGTAACAATCATAATGTAAAAATTCTGTACGCTCCTGTTGGTCTAAAAACAAATTTTTCCTGCCGATCCAATCCACGTAAGAGGCGGCAGGAGCCAGTCCAGGCGCTCACACGCTTGACATGGGATGGGTTTAATTATCTTTTAATTGCTCGTAAAGGAAATTTATTAAAAACAAAATACCAAATACAAAGTATTTTATAGGTCCTTATCAACATATTGATGTGTTAAACTACCAACTAAGGTTTAAAAATATTTTATTTTTTTGAAATTAGAAAATTAAAATCCCATAAAGATTTAACAAAACTGATTCCATTGTATTATTTAATTTTTTTAAAGTGTGTACACTGTTCATGCACTTAACAAAAATATTATGGCTAAGAGCAAATCAAAAACAAAAAGTTATTCAATACATTTTATTTATGAATATGTGAAGTTTATTTAGGTCCAAAGTTTGAAAATTTTCACTGATAAACAAAAATAATACAACGGAATTAGTTTTGTTAAATCCTTATGATATTTTAATTTTTTAATTTCAAAAAATAAAATATATCTTAACCTTAGTTTTGGTAGTTTAACACATCAATATGTTGTATGTACCTCTTTATAGTTAAAGATTTTCAAAATTTGCTAAAATATGTTGTAATCAAATTTGTTTATCATCGTTTGTTTGATCAAACTTGTCAAACAAATGTGAGTCAAATAATGAACTGTGATTTCAAATCACAATTCATTATTTGACTAAAAGTAACATTGCTGTGAAGTAAAAATTATTTTATTCACAAGAAACTAAATATAAAAATTATAAGCGTTAAGTATTATAAAAAATAAAGCAAAATCTTTCATAGCGCAACAACAAATGGAATATGTCGAAAACAGTGAAAGGAAGGTACGAATATAAATCAGACACTGGGTTGATTGTGGCGATACATTCACCTTCATCCCCCCTCACAATTGTATCCTGCTCCTGCCCTTCAATCAGGATGTCAGAGAAAGGTCCAGGTAATTGCAACCCTCCCTTACACCGCTGCATCATCGCAACTGACCAGCAACTTCTTCCTCGTCCGATCAACCACTCAAATACGGCATCCTTTTAATTAATTATGATCCTAACTATTTTGTGGAAGGACTTCATGCACGCAAGAATACGATCTTGCGTCAGCCCCCAAATAAATGCACTTTTTGTATTTTAAGAGTAAGAGTATTAGGATCAAGGTGTTTTTGAATATCATAGCTATTGAATATAGTCTCTTTATTTAATAATATGTTTTGTGGCGTTACTGAGGCTATTTATGCTATTGTATAGTTTATAAATTATTGTAACTATTTGTGGCTATGATGTCTATGATTACTAGTGTTACTCGTCACAGGTTGCTGCAATGTACAACATCGTGATATATAATAAGGAAAAACTATGTTTAGATTAAAAAAAAAGGAAAATATGAAATGGTGGTTGAATATGAAATTAATGATGGTAAAATGATTGTCTATTCAGGTATTTTAAGACAAATGTATAAGAATAGGATGTATTCATGTGGAACTTGATGTGGGATACACTTGATACGGTTTGAGCCAATAAAAATTATCCTAAATACATTATGTTTATTTTCTCCACCTTCCTAATCTCTATATGTTAGCAAAAATGAAAGGAAACATGGAGGAATTACGAGAAAAATGCTATCGCACGATCGTACTCACGCGCGATGGTATGAATCCCTATTTTTCTGTCATTCAATCAATTGTTTAATTTGTTTTAATTTATAATCTTAAACTAAGCACAACATTAGTCTATGTTGATTTTAAAATTAAAAACGATTCTTTGACTACAAATTGAAGATTTTATGAAGTTTACTAGTACTACAGTTGAATAAATATAAAATAATTGAATATCATAAATAAATAATAAGCTTATTGAAAATAATTGGGGTTGAAGCTGTTTATTTATACTGAAATGATTGGTGTGAGTGGTTAAGCATATAAGTATGTTATGAACATTTTTTAGTTAAAATAAAGAATGAATGATTTTTTATATTACATTTTTGGTTATGTAAATCAAATCACCCAGTGGGAGAAACCCTATTAAACACCTTACAGCAGTTTTCTTTAAATCGTATCAGATGGGTCAAACATTCAGGGCACCTGTAACAAATTTAAAGTACAACTTTTAAAATACTCATAACGGTATGTAATAATAACCACAGTATTTTACAATATAAAAACATATATAAGGTGAAGTATCTTACATATTCTATATGTGATTTTATTATTACATTTATCTTTCATCATCTAATTTAATTTAATTTAAAGCTGACTAACATAAAAGCAAATTCCCACCATATGGGACAGTATCACTCACACATAGCCTGATCAGCTGCAGAAAATCTACAAAAAAGGATGACCTATGCAGGAAATCTCCGATAATGTGATATATTATCTTGTATGTGTATTACACAAGTGTACAGTATATCGTTGAAAAAGAGGTTTTTTGTTCCGTTTTCTATGTAAATAGAAGTACTGCAAGTGAAGAAGTATTGACAGAGATAACTCAAGACCATTTAAATCCCTGCCCCCTCATATGTCTCGCTCGCTGACAGGCGCATCTGCTGAGTGAGATTTTCTTCATCTAATAATAAAAGTTTTATTTTGTTTGTTGGTCTTATTCAGGTATTAAAAATGTGTATATAATGACAGTC
The DNA here is from genome assembly GCA_023375725.1 of Nephotettix cincticeps. Classification (NCBI taxonomy): domain Eukaryota; kingdom Metazoa; phylum Arthropoda; class Insecta; order Hemiptera; family Cicadellidae; genus Nephotettix; species Nephotettix cincticeps. The sequence continues at coordinate 65,579,032 of CM041786.1, forward strand.
TGGATTTTAATGTTACAATAGCTTTTTTAATCTATTTTCTAAGTTTAAAGCAGGATCATTTTCAGTTTCTAGGTTTTAACAAATAACTAAAAAAAATTATTAGCCCTAAGTGTCTAAATAAGAAAAATATTATATTTTTACATATTAATATATCAATACATTTACAAAGGATTATCAACGGTAATTTACTGGCCCTTCACAGCCATGCATTTGTTTATAATAATTATAAACAAATACATTGTTTACCAACCTTTTATTATCCTTTATTATTATTATTCGTGTACACGAATAATATTAATTTATCAAACTATGCATTTTGATTTTATAGTTTGCTTTATTCATAAGAGTTTTAATCTGGGTGTGAAGAACTCGATCGAATATTATATGACATAGTAATCACGTTAATTAATGCGTATTATGCTCTGACTTAACTTTAATACGTTTATTCATGTTCAAAAAGTGCCAAATAAACTTTGATGTCCAAACCAAACAATTATTTCAGAAGTCTAATTAACATTCTTTCTTAATAAGGAAAATTCGAGTCCAAACGTTTGTAATGAAGGGGATAGGCTTATATATAATAAAGATACCGAGAAAGGAGGATCAAAGTCATATTTTATTATTGCAATTGGCTTTGCATTAACTGGTAAGAAGAGAAGAAGCATCGCTAGGGGTAGTTTGGATGAATAGTGGTGATGGCAAGGGTGGGGAATGACAGTAGACAAATCACCCGCCGAGATGCGGCCTTACACAAGTCGATACGAGGGGTGAGCATTGAACACTGAACACGGTCATGGATGATTTATGTTTTTTTCAGGTGACGAACTTTGTTATATTTTCAAAAGGTTTACAACCTGTTTGCATTTAAATATTTACACGTTATTATATAAATTTAAAACTCATGTATTCCATGAGGAGTAGGCAGACAGAACGTAGGCCTATGGTTTATTAATAAATTTTGAAAGATTTCAATTAAATTGGTATTGTTCTTATTATTTGTACTTTTTTAAATTACTTATATTTGGTAACTACATAATTTGTGACATTCATAACTATTACATATATATATATGTGTGTATTTTTTTTGTCTTAAAAGCTTAAAAATCACTCGTGAAAACATAAATGACAATTTGCAGCTATCTTTCAAAATGAGTTTTAAAATAAACACAGAACAGAATGGAAGTCGCATAAGTGATAATCATCCCTGTGTTATCTAGGTTTGACAAGCCACTGTGTACTGGGTTATAAAAACCGTTTAATTTTGAAAACATTAGCGTTGATATTCCTAGGCAGAACTCACAACCCCCTCTGGAGGATATTTATAAGTGAATATGTGTGAAGGATGAGTGTGATGAATTCAGTGGGTTTAATGCCATATATAGCGTTGTTGCTGTGTTTTAATACCAACTCAAACATTTTCCACCACTTAAATTGCTAGGAATCGGTTCAGTCCTGGATCGTAGGTCATCTTCCGGGATGATCATCTCTTGTGTCAGTTACAGGTGTCAGAGAAACCAAAACGCTATCATGTTTTATACGAAAACGTTTAACAAGTTGGAAAATAGTAGTACGAGTAGTAATGTTACAAAAACCGCTCTGAGTAGTTTAAGTTATAATTATTTTCCAATTAAATTGAAAATAGAGCTATTACCATAGTCGTCAAGACGAGACCCGACGCCAATTTTTTCTTTGTTTTGAGGTATATATATATATATATATATAGAGAGAGAGAGAGAGAGAGAGAGAGAGAGAGAGAGAGAGAGATTTATATATATATATATACACAACACAGTGATATTTATACAATACTTTCAATATTTTTCTTATGGATGTAAACTTGCTTATTTCCTATTATATTCTTCTGAAAAATTTGGCAAATAGATTTAACTTATTTTTTGTTTGTAATATTACGATAAAACATGAATACATTTAAATAAGGTAAATTAATTTATATGGAATTAATTAGTTATATTCTAAATCCTTGATTTAGAATTGATTATATCAGCGAAATGACTTATTTATTTATTTATTAAAATCTACATAGCTTATTTTTTATAAATCTAAAGTCAAGTTTTGTTTGTTACTCAAGTACAATTCATGTATAAATGGAAATTTGCAGAATAAACAGGTCTGATGCTATGGGGGTATCGTTGTACATACCGGTACGTTATACTTAAAAATAAATTAATGTCTAATGATATAAAAAGTTAATTTGTTTTTTTGTGGTGTAGCTGGGAGATATAGCTGGGAAAGGAGTCTTACTAGTGTGGTGGGAAGTATTGGCAGGAGGAAAATCATGACCATTGATATATCCTTACAACATTCGGCACATCTGTCTTGTGTGCTGACGGAAACATGTGTTGAATTCGGTACAACCGCCAAGGGTTCATTTCTACTTTTTGTGACTGTATTCCTTTAAAAGGTATAGGGAGAGTTTATTTTATGTTCTTATTTTTGCATTGTAGTTGAAGAGTTCTAATAGTATTTAGATGAAATATTTTAAAATAACTGTGAATCTGTTATTAAAGTAAGCCCTCGATTTGTGGGCGTCACAAATCACTTTTGCGATATTTAATTTTGAGATTGATCTTTCAATATATCCTTTTCCATTCCTATCTCTTTTAATCCTAACACTACGTTCAAACACTTTATTAGTACTAGAACTTGAGTTTAATGCTTTCCTGAATATAGAAGAGTAGATTGATATGACTGATTATAACAAACACTATCTCAATGATTTTTCAGGATTATTAATTGATGGTGATCAATTCAGGTTATAGCCTTTAGGAGGAGGGTATACCTGGGGGGAGGGGGGTATAGTCATGGAATCTCAAAGAAATATAGAATTTTGAAAACCTCTGAATCAAGTCTTCATGACGCAACCCGGTTACCTCGCAGTTTTCCCATTCTTATACTCATCAATAAAACTCCTCCCATATTTTATTGATAAATATTAGTAACGTATTTTAATACTACTTAGCAATAACTATTAATCTACATCTCATATTATATACTCATATTCTACATTCCTCATATGATAAATAATAATTATTTGATAAAAATAGTATATCATTCTAACCAATCTATACGATCAATAATTTGAACTAAAAGTACATCTGTAGTTTTAATTTTCTTATATTATTTAACTATAATACTACTGTATATATGGCAATAAATTATATAAAAGTAATGTATAATAGAACGTGTATTTTATTTATTCAACTTATCTATGAATCCCTATTTTCAAGAGTAATAACTGTGTAATTGGTTTGCAAGAACCTTCCCCCCTTCCCTCCCACGTGTTCATTATTTGACCCTCGGTCGTTTTATAACATTTATATTTCCACCACGTAGCCAGTTGTCACCAATTTGCCTCTGCATGTGAATTCTCCCTTTGTAAGGGGAATGAAATTCTGGATAAAATGTGGGGATACACAATTGAACTGCAAGGAAAGTAACCTATAGAATACTATGTAAAATATTTCATGCAATATTAATAATGCAGTTAAATATCATACATAATTAAAAAGCAAATTTATACTTTCCCCCTAATTTTCTCTAACCAAACTACTTAATAAAGGCTTTATCAGTACCCAATACCTTTTATGCAAATTTATAGCTTAAATATTTCAATTAAACCCTCTTTATTTTACTTGTCAATTGCCATAATAGCTTTTTGGTATTGATCATTTAGCCACTTATGATGACCTATATGAATTAGGAAGTAGTAGCTACCAACATGGCATGATTAGGTATGTAGGTATCACTCTTGATGTGGGTTAATTAATGTGCTTTAGGTTTGTCCAAAAAATTACTTGTTGTCTCTTAAAAAAACCAACTAATTATTTGACTATTTTTATATGATCTGTTTTTATCGATTTTTCATTAAAAAATCTCATTAGAAATACCATCACCATTAAATTACTATTCAAACTAATTTTTATGTATAGAGAAAAAAATGTTGGATTAAAGGTTATCAAAGTATTTTTTTTTAAAGTATCTTAATATAATTAACTATTCCCACAGGTTTCTAATTTATTATGTCTCTATTCAACTGTGTGAGTATTGATGCATGTTAGCAAATTTCCCATAGGGAAGAAGCTATTGCCGCAGGTCTCATGGTAAGACTTAAGCCCGGGACCATGTTATTTTTGCGTCTTTAGGTACCCAGATTCCAAAAACAATAGTCGTTACAATTTATATATATATATATATATATATATATATATATATATATATGTGTGTGTGTGTGTGTGTGTGTGTGTGTCTGTTAACACGATAACTCTCGTAAAAATGGTCCGATCGAGAAAAAATTTGGTAGAGACGTGTATTCCTACAAATGCTCGGACGAGTTCGTAAACCAGACATATCGGTCAATGGGAACGGGTAGTTTGGGGGGGGTTTTGTACCCCAAAATGGGGTTTTTCGTGTTTTTCGCATGTAATTTTTAAACATTTCTAATTTTATATTTCACCATTGGAATCAGCTTAAAAACTACACAATTAAGTTCCTTAAAGTTTTTCTCTATCTCCAACAACTACCGAGATATTGAAAAATCTAAACACAGTACGTTGTATTGTGGGGCTTCAATGTTAATCTTATGGAGGATAGGGAAAAATTAATATTTCCCATATTAATCAATATTTTTGGATAAAACTTGATATTTAGCTTCATGTGGTTAAGATCTATCCATTTATGCTTAAAAACCATGGTTTATGTGTTTATCATAGCAGCAAACCTGCATACTTTTTTCCCATATTAATTATATAGGGAATAGGCAATCTCCTTTTTTTATGGACAGATGTTGATGAAAGTTGGTATAAATGTTAAGATAAAAATTATTCATGGTAGAAATGACTTATTTAAGTGTTTCCTCACAGCAGCTAACCTGCACACTCTTTCTTGTATTAATCTTATGGAGAATAGGCAAATAATTCTCATGTTTATGGACATATTTTTATAAAACTTGTCATATATTAAATTATTGATTTGGAAATTCGCTGAGTACGCAGATATGCTGCAACGGGGGTATTTTTTTGCTATAATTTTTTTGATTAGTAAATTTACTAAGGAACCATTTTCTGTCTGTCACTTCATTTTACCAATAACGATAAATATCTGGTAATTCAATCGAATATATTTTTCCATTTACCTAAATATTGATATGTAAAAAATTGTGTAATTCTATAATGTCGGGCAAATACCTATTTAAAAAAATATACTAAAATATGAGCTGATCTGTGTTGGTAGCACAGCTACACTAGGCATTACATATATTGTTCATATTTTCCTTAAATACGTAAATGGTGGTATGATAGTGGTATGGTGATGTTATTATGGTATCACTTCTCGTCAACATATTAAGGAATATATTATATACTTAATTTCAGAAAAAATTACACAAAATTAAATACATGTATATTAATACATTTAGTAATACATGTTTTTATACTGCACTTATAAAAAAAATTTAGGATAATGTAGCTTAATATTTTCTTGATAGTTTAAAGGAAAGGTTCAGTAAATATAAAATATTTTCGTACTATATTTCTCACTTCTAATAATATCTATAATATCATCTCGGGAGATATTTTTTATAGTATAACCAAGATTACTATTACATTTTGTCTCTTTGTCACGATTTTGTCTTACAAGACAAAACTTTCAAGTAAAAAGGAGATACAGGTTTAATTTTGGTAAGGGTGAGAGCATCAATAGGGGTAGTTTGGATGAATAGTGGTGATGGCAAGGGTGGGGGATGACAGTAGACAAATCACCCGTTGAGATCTGGCCTCAGACAAGTCGATACGTCAGTCAGACGCGGGGACGTGATACAGCCGGGGGTGAATCTAGTAGAAATCTACAATTCATTTGGTGGATAGGCTATGTACATATCACTCCGTGCCCTGCAATGAAATAAATAAATAAGAATGTAAAAATATTCTATTTTTATAGAGCATAACCTACGTGTGAAATATTTTGGAGAAAAATTCATATGGGTTATCGTATGGTAAAATTAATTTCCTTATAAGTAGTTGGTGACGAATAAACTTGGTTTGGAAACTATTTGGTTTGTCATTACCATTGTAATTTAGATTTAAAATAATCTAAATAAACTATTTTCTGGTAAATTACAAATCACTAAATATTTTGTTTGATGAGTGAAATATCACTCATAAAAAACTCACCTAAAATATGCCTATGTAAGTCCAACGGTATATTTTACTTGAGCAGTCGTATCGTAAAGTATAAAGTATAATACGAGAACTGTTAGGCTGCATATTAACCTTGAATTTGCACAATGACCTCATAAATGACTCTACACATTTACTTTCAGCTTTCACAATAACTATTTTTTTTTAGATCGGTACTATTTCTCACGTAAGAAAAAGTTTACTTTTTGTGTAAAATGGATTTGGTTTAACCAAAAATGACCTTGTGTTAGGAGTTTGTTATCAATAACATTTTATACAATTCACCTTTACTTATATATATATATATATATATATATATATATATATATTTACCAGGTTATATATATAAAACCCTATTTTTACAAAGTGCTGTTATTAGTATGTAACGGTAGAGACTACTACTAGGGTCCTGTTACAACGATATCAATTTAAGTTAAATTATACCAACCTTATTTTCGCTTCTCTCAAGTAGACCAAATAAGGACTATACTTAGTTTTAGTAAATAAATTGCTTAATAATTTTTCTTGCATTGAAAAGCTAATTAGAGTAACTTCATATAATTATTTTTTTAATCTTTTCCAGTTATAATCAGTTATAGTTTAATAGAACTGTTAATGAATAGCCGACCAGTCAGTGGCATATCTAAGAGACCCACAGGTTAACGTGGGGTTTAAACCACTTTTTCCTCTAAATTATGAACTGGTCCAGTTTTGAGGATGGTCTTTGCGGATTAACGTAGTATTCAATAGTACGGACGTTAATCTACAAAAGAGAAAAATTAAACTTACCGGTTTGTACATATTTATACCCTACAGTAAATTCATTGTCGGAAAGTAATATTTGTAATAGTTAAAGTAAAAATGACAACCTAAAACATTAGATTACAAATTTTTAAATAGAAAATTTCCTACTAGGACTTTTTCCGGGAATTATGTTAGGAATTTTTTTAAGGCTGACTTCATACCATGAATTAACTGAAGTCTCAATTTATTTGCGGGATAACTGAAATGGCAAGTGTTAGTGGTGAAGAGCTCGTTGCTGGTTCCATGCAGCCAGTTATTAGATAAAACCCCAGTTAACCATTTCATACCAAAGAGAAAAAATTAGATTTCCTGAGTAACATTGAAAGGATTGAGTGTACTTGTGATTGAATATTTCTGTCATTGGAATATAAATTGTATTGATTAATCCCGCCCAAAGTTACATCTGTGGAACTCAATGCCGTTGCCTTCCACCGTGAAAGACGACAAGAAACAGGAAACTGAGCAATTACCAAGGGGCGGTAGAGAATGGAAGGGGAGGTGGGATGGGGATGAGGTTTGGGGGTTGATCGTCATTGTTGTGACTTAAAGGGCAACCGGAAGGAAACGTGCGGTTAGTCTCAATAGGGATGAGCTAGGAAACGTCCAGACTGGGGAAATGTGGTTGCATTGTCCACGTGCCACCCAGGGAAAACGTCAATACCCTTAGCCAAGCTACTATATGATACGATAGTAATCACGGATTGTTATGAACAAGGTTATTAACATGGATGCTGAAGACTAATGTAATGAGGGCGATTGAACCTACGCCAATCATATCAATAATTTGATTTTAATTGTTGATACGTTAATTTTATGTGGTTTGGGATAATGCTTATTGCATTAGTTTTCATCGTTATGAATTTGTATCTGTAAACCTTCAAATAATACTGCAACCTATTGTTTTAAATATACATTTTTACATTACAGAGTTTGACAATATTCAAATTATTTTATCAACAGATAAAATGATACAATCTATTTAGTGTTGTGTTAAATAAAATGTAGTACACAACACAACACAACACAATTCAATCAAAATATTATTGATCATTTTATTCGATTTAGTTTGATTAAAATTTTAACTAAGGATCCGAACAAAGAATAAGTAAAATTTATTATTCGTTTTGCAGCAGGCCCATTCATAACGACGTCACAAGAATGGAGTTAATATGTGCAGTAAATCAAACTATGTTATTACTGTGTTAAAATATGATTTTTAAAAACTATTTACGCGCCATAACACTTTTCGCTTATAATTTGTTTGTATCGCGTGAGAATTTTTATAATCTAATTACTGGAAATAGAAATAAACGGTACCAGTGAACTGACACATACTTTCTCCCTTAAGTAAGTTCAAGAAAGACAATCTATAATAAAACTATCATGTTCTCCAAAGTTCATCTAAATAAATATCATTTAATAATTTATTGTTTCAAAAATAATCATCCCATTTCTGAAAATAAAAACAAGAGAGACAAAGTTAAATTAATTGTTTGAATTGTATGGGGGGAAACACCCCCCCCCCCGAATACCAAGCTTTTTTGAGTTGGTTCTTTTGGGTGATTTGACCTTACACTTCATACCAAGTTTCATGGAAAACGGTTAAAAAATAAGGAAGAAATTGATTTTTTAATATTCTCCATAAGAATAACATTGGACGCTTTCAGACAACGTACTGTGTTTATCATGGACAGTAAATTTAACTTTTCTCTGGAACCGTTAGTCGTAGACAAATAATTCAAAATACTAATTTGTTTAGTTTTTTAAGCTGGTTTCAATGGTACCAGTCAAGTTATACTTTACTTTTATTGTTTTCGCTGAAATATAAAAATTTGATTTTTTTGACATTTAAATGCCCATAACTTTTGAACCGTCATTTTTACAGATATGCGGGTGGTGTCAAATTATTTAGTACTCTGTACACTATAAACTGTCAAATTTTAATAAAAATCGTTAGAGCCGTTTTTGAGAAATTTGGATTTTTCACGTTTTTAAGGGTTTTTAGGGGTGAACTACCCTTAAAAATCAAAAATTCAAAAAAATGAAAAAAACGCCTGGAGATACCGTGAATATATACATACATGCCAAATTTCATCTAAATCGGACCAACGGGGTAGGCTGTGGCACTGTACACATCCAGACACACACACACACACACACACGGACGGACGGACAGACATCACGTCAAAACCCACTTTTTTGGATTCAGGGGACCCCAAAACGGATATATCCACCCTCAACTCAAATTTGAAAATTTTGACGAAAACAATACTTTCTCCATATACTTCGTATAAGGGGAGAAAGTAAAAATGGGATATTAAACGTCCATTAGCTGGTTTGATAGTTACATAAAAAGCGTGACAAGTCAATAATTAATGAGAATCACCCTTTCATTACTAAACCGTTATAGGTACTAAATAGCCCAAAGTCACCGAGCTGTTTGCGTCTATGATTATTTGCAAGTAGAATCATTTTGATATACGAGAATATAAAATCCTTTCGAAGCCCTGGGTACATCGCAAGAAGAGCTGCAGTTGCAGTCCAGTTTGGGGTGGTGGGATCAGACGGCGTTCTCCTTAGGAGGATTGTGAATCACTGAGAAAAACAAAAATGCTGAAATGTTGGCGGCTAGGATAGCGATCTTTCTTATCTGGAACAGTACACAAGCAACCAAAACATCGAAATCCAAGGTATTCTGACAACTAAGAACGAGGATGTCCAATAGTTCTGGTTATGGAAGCCGTGGCACCTTAGACTACAGTCAAGACCGCATTTCGTTGGCCCATTAGTTATCTATTAAGAAGGGCTTTGTTCTTAAAAAATGTGGCACTTTTAATATGCATAACCACAAGATCGGCAAGAATCAAATAGCAGAGAAAAAACAGAGAATCCACACGACGGACCTTGCGCCCTCGTTGCCCCCTGAGCTGAATTCGTGATTGTTCGTCGAGGACTGAGAGGGCGGTGTTGGCTGGCTGGTGACTTTAATTGTTGCATTTTTGGAAGAATGAAAATCCGATGTCCATTGACTTTAGAGATCAGAGATTGTTTCATATATTAATAATCCCACTATAGTCACGCACAATTAAAATGTTGTATTGATTACACTTTTTAACAGGTTTTAGGAATACAAACTCAATTAAATAAGTAACTCACACACAAATACTAATCACTATAAAACTGTAGCATATTCTCATTTAATTACAGGTAAGGGGAAACATCAAAAGCAACATAAGCTTTGTATTTGTTGATTTGGGGATTGTTAGACAGCTTTTGAAAACGCATAACTAATCCTCTGTACTTGCGATCGATGATGTGGACGTGGGTGTGACATGTTGGTGTGACTGCTGCAGCATAGGTGGACGTGGTGTGACATGTTCGTGTGACAGCTGCAGCATAGGTGGACGTGGTGTGACATGTGTGTGTGACAGCTGCAGCATAGGAGGACGTGGGTGTGAAATTTTCGTGTGACAGCTGCAGCATAGGAGGACGTGGGTGTGAAATGTTCGTGTGACAGCTGCAGCATAGGTGGACGTGGGTGTGAAATGTTCGTGTGACAGCTGAAGTATTAGTGGACGTGGGTGTGACATGTTGGTGTGACAGCTGCAGCATAGGAGAACGTGGTGTGACATGTTCGTGTGACAGCTGCAGCATAGGTGGACGTGGTGTGACATGATCGTGTAACAGCTGAAGCATTGGTGGACGTGGGTGTGACATGTTCGTGTGACAGCTGCAGCATAGGTGGACGTGGGTGTGACATATTGGTGTAATAGCTGCAACATAGGTGGACGTGGGTGTGACATGTTCGTGTGACAGCTGCAGCATAGGTGGACGTGGGTGTGACATATTGGTGTGATAGCTGCAGCATAGGTGGACGTGGGTGTGACATGTTCGTGTGACAGCTGCAGCATAGGTGGACGTGGGTGTGACATGTTCGTGTGACAGCTGCAGCATAGGTGGACGTGGGTGTGACATATTGGTGTGATAGCTGCAGCATAGGTGGACATGGGTGTGACATGTTCGTGTGACAGCTGCAGCAAAGGTGGACGTGGTGTGACATATTGGTGTGACAGCTGCAGCATATGAGGACGTGGGTGTGACATTTTCGTGTGACAGCTGCAGCATAGGTGGACGTGGTGTGACATGTTCATGTGACAGCTGCAGCATAGGAGATGCAGAACAACTTCTAATAAACATTTTTCTGCAAAATATGTGTGAAAGAGGCCGAATGAGTTAGCAGTTAAAATCATAATATTAATGGGGAAGTAAACCCACATTTTTAGCTTTAGAAACCGTTAAAATTCTGCAATAACAAATTTGTAAAAGTTTATTATCTGACGAACATTTCTCAATATATAAATTAAAACTGGCTTCTTTGGAAAAGTTGCTGAATTATTTTGTTGTTTCTTTCTACACATCTCGGCATTTGTTCAACGTTTTGATGATTTAACGAAATAATAAGGCTTTTCCGATACAATATTTCCTAACGAAGGTAATTTTTCAGAACAAGAAAATATTAAAGAACTCCAAAGTTAACATGCTCAAAGAGCACTAAGTGAATGTAGGCTTGGCCCGCGTCGTTCGTCTTCTGCGGGAGCATTTTTGCTAAATAATCGCGATTTTCTTAACGTTGTTGTTTTCTGGATGTCAATGGTATATTAGGAATCGGAGCCTTTGAATTTCTCTCAGGGTATGTATGAAAATGATATGAAAATCCCTAGGCTTTTAAAGCTGGAAAAGTAATTCCTGGCGAAAGAAACAGAAATTAAAATGCTAATTATCACCCAATTACTCATGTATATTGGCTAGTGTTTATAATTATATTCCTTTTGATAGACTGTTTAGTTTATGCAAAGATAAAAATTTGAATGATGCTCTATTCTTACAAAAGCAGTTAACACAGTTTTTTAACAAACAGTTTTCACATTTATATCAGTGCAATTCAATTTTCATAGATTTTGCTAAAGCTTTTGATATTGGTATTGTTTGTATGGAGGACTGCCCTTGAATAACTTGGGGATTGCCCGTGTCCTAATGTGAGGAACCGCTCTCAACTGGAGTAAAAACTAGTCCGTTGAGAAGTACTAAAAAGTAGCGGTGTCAAGTAGTTTGTATATAAGTTATAAATAGCTCGCCACAAAAAATAGGCTAAGGGGTGGTTCAAGGACCAACCTTGGGTACGCTGTTATAAATCATTTACGACAACATCCTGCACAAAATGGGCAGAGGTATCTCTTTGACCACCGTTTCAAAATAACTTAGCTTAACTTGAAGGGGTTAAACATTCACTTTCACCCATAGATATTCTCAAAAGTCCATTTCTTCAATTGCTCTTCACAAACCACGATGTTATCTGTCTGAAGCTATGTTGTAGATATACAGATTAGAGACGGTGTGTTTACGGATTGTTTTATCGATAACTGATAGCATAATTGTATCGATAACAATATAACCTGTCTGATAAGTCTGAAATGAATACTAATACGGAACACTTTGACACAGTATAACCGCTCTTTCTTAACAATATCGTTAATACCATAAAAACGTCTTGATCAATCTTTCTTCAATGAAAAATTAAAACTTTCATTACTCACTGTTACGTTATTCTGTATTAATTGTGGGGCTCGTTCGAACAATTTGTTACATTTAAAAATGTCATAACTGCGGTGCGCAGTAGAGTTATTGCAATAGAGATGTCGGTCGGCACAGCGACGTGACTGGCCAGCGGTGCGTGATGTATCAAGATTGCGCGTTGTAAGATAAGGAAGTTACAGGAGTTAAAACTTTCCACGGTCAAAACTTTGGCAATTTATCAAACTTGTAAAACACTTGGGCTATAGAAATACGGCTGTATTAAGTATCGTCAAGTATGTGTTCATAACTACTGCGGTAGTATTTCAGCGAGCCCCTGTCGGGGATAGCAAGAAAGCATAATTGAGTAATATTATTACTTAGAGAATCACTATTACTAAGACCCTGTTGTTATATTAGCCTAATTATAGAATTGTACGTGTACGCTATTATCGATGAGTGTGCGTAGTGTTATTAACAATTAAACTATTTTTTTAAGATAATCTATAAATTATCCTTATCGTAAACGAATTTTACAACAGTGAATTGCAATATAAAACGTGATTCAGTAATGAAGTTTCTTTTTCCACATGAATCTGTAAGCCTGTAGTGTTTAGGTAACTATTGAAATTAAAACAAAGGGATAACATAGGTTTTAATTTTGTATTAGAGACTGGCTCCTGAATCCTTTTTATGGCATAAACGAAATTTTTGATGCACGACTACCAGCATCATCTAGGTAAATGGTGTGCACAGTATGGCTTGAATCGCATGATATTTTCCTTATTATTTATAAGTCTGTTCTTTTTTCCATTTGTCCATGTTTTTTTCTAATTCTAGTAGTACTTACATGTGCTTTAATATTGCCTGGTTGTGTATAGTGTGGATTTATTCATGTTTTGTGCCTGGGCTGTTAATTTATTTTACTAATTTTCTAAGTTTAAGAATAATTGTGCTATCTAAGGCTAATTTAAGCATTTGGCCCTGTATCAATTTCATCCTTGTATATAGTGCATGATGTACACATGTACATGTGTATTTAGCCCACCTGAAGCATGATTTTAGCAAGATGGACTTTAGTATTTATAATTTTACTAATGTATTGACGAGCCAATTGTAACAACTTACTGAAAGGCAAATAATCATTGAATCATTGAATCATACCACTTGTACACATTAAGAGTTTAAATAGTTTAAAATATGTTGAAACTCTCTGATCAAGTTTTAGACAATACGAGTTGTAACTAACTATAATATCGAACTGAGAAATTTAATCGACTCCACTAAACCAACAAAAAACTATGTGGTAAACATTTTAGCACACTAAAACTGTTTATTGTGGTTTGTTTTTTACTATATAATCCAAGTATAATTTTTAGTAATTGAAAGAGGTTATACATTACATAAAACATTTATACTGCTTTGTAAATATTAGTATCTAAATAAAAAATGTTCATCTGAGGTTTTTGGTAAAGCAATAAAAAAATGTTACCGGAAAAAATTATCACACTAAAGTTACGTATGTGCTTCATGCAAATCTAATAAAATGTTATTAATTTAACAGAACTTTTGCAGTTAATTTTAATGTTTTTTTTAATAATGAATTGGTTTAAATACTATTTAACTAATTAAAATATGAATATGAGTTACTAATATACAGCAACAATAATGTAAGATTTAAAAAATATATATTTAGATATAAAATCTAAAAAGTAAACTAAAATGTATAGGTTTTATATAAAGTTTAACGTTTGTGGCTTGCATTTTACTATTCAAACCTCCCTAGAGCCCTAATTCAACCAATATCACCAATAAAGAGCAAATCCTGGATATATATTTTTCATGCATTCGTGGGTTTATTCATTCGACGGATTAGTGATATATCAATTTAGAAAATCAAAAACTTTTAATTTCCTCCTGTAATATGTATTAATACCCCCGTGGCAGCAGACCTGCGTACTCAGCGAATTTCCAAATCAATAATATAATAATAATAATAAACGACAAGTCAAGTGGTCAAAATCTTTCGATGAACATGAGAATTATTTGCCTATTCTCCATAAGATTAACATGGGAAAGAGTGTGCAGGTTTGCTGCTGTGAGGAACACTGAGAGTAGGCATTTATACCTTCAAAAACATTTGTTTTTAACATTTATACCAACTTTCATCGACATCTGTCCATAAATAAAGGAGTTTGCTTATTCTCCATATGATTAACATAGGAAAAGAGTATGCAGGTTTGCTGCCAAGATAAACACATAAACTATGATTTTTAAGCATAAATGAATGAACCTAAACCACATAAAGCTAAATATAAATTTGTATCCAAAAATATTGGTTAATAAGTGAAATATTAATTTTTCCTTATCCTCCATAAGATTAACATTGGAGCCTCAAAATACAACGTACCGGTACTGTGTTTAGATTTTTCAATATCTCGGTAATTGTTGGAGATAGAGAAAAACTTTAAGGAACTTAATTGTGTAGTTTTTAAGCTGATTCCAATGGTGAAATATAAAATTAGAAATGTTTAAAAATTACATGCGAAAAACACTAAAACCCCATTTTGGGGTACAAAACCCCCCCAAACTACTCGTTCCCATTGACCGATATGTCTGGTTTACGAACTCGTCCGAGCATTTGTAGGAATACACGTCTCTACCAAATTTTGTCTCGATCGGAACATTTTTACGAGAGTTATCGTGTTCACAGACACATATATATATACATATATACATATATATATACATATACATATACATATATATATATATATATATACAAATTTTAACGACTATTGTTTTTGGTCTCTAGGCACCTAAAGAAGAAAAAATAACATGGTCCCGGGCTTAAGTCTTGCCATGAGACCTACGGTAATAGCTTCTTCCCTATGGGAAATTCGCTAAAAGCTAACATTTTGAGTTTAATTATATACAGTATAAGAATGATACCTAAAAATAGAAGAGTTTTATTTGAATTGAGTGTTTAAGTATTAAAAACACATTGAAGACAAGTTGTCTTAATTAAAATGTTAAATATAATAAAATTATTCACAGTTTAGTTCTTATTAATTTGTTTATTACTTGCTTAATTAAAATCGTTGAAAACTATATTTTATGCGACTAAATACAATTAAAACTACTAACCTATACTACAAAGAGTAAAACGACTTTTACAAACTAATTCAACTTATTCATAATCATGAGTTCCTTCTCTGTGTGGCAGTGGTGTGTTCCCCTTGGTGGATTCGGCCGCCAGTGAAACTAATCGTTTTTGCTTTTTTTAGCTTCATAGTTAAAATGAATAGAATACACTAAATACACACACGTGCATTTTGATATAATAATTAAGTTTGGGATTATTGAACCGAGACATCTCTGCAGAGGACTCTGGCAGGGGCAGGTTTCTGACCAACGACAGCATGGCCACTCTCACTAGGACCCTTGTACCTGACAACGACAGCATTACCACCCTCACGGGGACACTCGTACCTGGCCAACGACAGCATTACCACCCTCAGGGGACCGTCGTACCTGACCAACGACAGCATGACCACCCTCACGGGGACCGTCGTACCTGACCAACGACAGCATTACCACCCTCACGGGGACCCTCGTACCTGACCAACGACAGCATTACCACCCTCACGGGGACCGTCGTACCTGACCAACGACAGCATGACCATCCTCACGGAGACCCTCGTACCTGACCAACGACAGCATTACCACCCTCACGGGGACCGTCGTACCTGACCAACGACAGCATGACCATCCTCACGGAGACCCTCGTACCTGACCAACGACAGCATTACCACCCTCACGGGGACCCTCGTACCTGACCAACGACAGCATTACCACCCTCACGGGGACCGTCGTACCTGACCAACGACAGCATTACCACCCTCACGGGGACCGTCGTACCATACCAACGACAGCATGACCACCCTCACGGGGACCCTCGTACCTGACCAACGACAGCATTACCACCCTCACGGGGACCGTCGTACCTGACCAACGACAGCATTACCACCCTCACGGGGACCGTCGTACCTGACCAACGACAGCATTACCACCCTCACGGGGACCGTCGTACCTGACCAACGACAGCATTACCACCCTCACGGGGACCGTCGTACCATACCAACGACAGCATGACCACCCTCACGGGGACCCTCGTACCTGACCAACGACAGCATTACCACCCTCACGGGGACCCTCGTACCTGACCAACGACAGCATTACCACCCTCACGGGGACCTCGTACCTGACCAACGACAGCATTACCACCCTCACGGGGACCGTCGTACCTGACCAACGACAGCATTACCACCCTCACGGGGACCCTCGTACCTGACCAACGACAGCATTACCACCCTCACGGGGACCCTCGTACCTGACCAACGACAGCATTACCACCCTCACGGGGACCCTCGTACCTGACCAACGACAGCATTACCACCCTCACGGGGACCGTCGTACCTGACCAACGACAGCATGACCATCCTCACGGAGACCCTCGTACCATACCAACGACAGCATGACGACCCTCAAGGGGACCCTCGGACCCTCGTACCATACCAACGACAGCATGACGACCCTCAAGGGGACCCTCGTACCTGACCGACGACAGCATGACCACCCTCATGGGGACCGTCGTACCTGACTAATGACAGCATTACGACCCTCAAGGGGACCCTCGTACCTGACCAACGACAGCACGGCTACTTTCACAGAGGCCATTGTACTTGACCAACAATAGAAGGGCCACTCATAACGAGCGGCAGCAGTATTTTTAGTTCCGTAGATTTAAAACAACGCTTTATAGCCATATACTGATGCTATGAATCACGTGTGCCCGCTAACTTAATCACGTATAAAAACCTATTTATTGAAGTTTCCTGAAATATTTAATTTTAAACCGTATATATGTTGGTAGTTACCACCTTGATACTCCGGAGTGTCTGTGTTTGATGTGATGGACTGGACGTGAGCGCTCCACGCGTCGCGGCGCTCGATATTACCGTTTCCATGGCAACCACATCTCTCGGCGTCGCCAGTCGGCGTCTGGCAGCGTCCCGACGCGCCCGCTCTCCACATACACGCGTACACTGCGTCCCGACTCCTCATACGGCATTCCCTATTCATTGTTTACTTTTAAATTATCAACATTCATATTTTAGTAAATAGTCATTACAATCCGTGGCAATAAGTACGGTCTAGACTTTTGGCATTGATAATAAGAGTGATTGATTATTACGTCCAAAGTGATGCAATGTGGAATGTGTACGAGTTTATATCTTTAACAAGCACTGTGTGCATCGTTGTATTGTTTTTAGGTTCTGAACATCCAAACGGTAAGTCTTGACGTTTTTATGAGCCAATATAGTCTTCTAAGTCATATATGATTATAAAAACTGTATACAAAACTTAAAAAAAACGTTTAGAATTTTGAAACAACAAACATTTCCTGTTGAAATGTGTCTCTCATATTCAACATAAATCCAACTTTATAGGCTCTAATTTTTTTAATCCCTCGTCAGGCAAAAGTATTTTTTTAGTTTAAGGGAGTCTTATGAAATTGTTTTAACCTAGTCATAATGAATAACAAATAACACACCTCTTGTGTTTTGTTTGACACTGTTTTAATACCAATCACAACAACTAAAAAAATTATTATATTTAGTATATACCGGTAATGTAGTATATATTTATATAATAATTACTAATTTATTTGCTTCTTGTAATATTCACTTTCACCTATGTAAATACTAAACTAATTTAGTATTTACATGTATATGTAAATGCGATAGGAATTAAAGTTTTCACATCTTGCAACTAGTTTTGTTCACTATATGGTGCATACTTTATATCCAGTTCATGCAAGAGTATTTTGCAGTTTAAGAAACTCCATGGATTAAATGTTCGTGGGGAAATATAAAAAACTTATGTCTGTGTCAAAATGTAACAAAAAATTTAAATAATGCGATAGGTAAGGATAATCGATGGTATTGATCATTGAACGATAAATATGTTATAATCTCTTTAGTAAAAATTACCCATATTACTTTTTACTTTTAAAGGAAGCCTGAAACTTGTATGTAGAAGATGTAATATATCTTAACTATAAATGAAAAGTTTGAGTAAAATTAAGCTATTACAGCATTTAGGATTAAACTGTACATGTGTTTACTTAAAAATCTCAAAATAAATAGGAAAATTGAATTCATCTTTGTGGAAAGGGGACATTTACGTTTCTTAATCATAACATACGAAGGGGCAGCACGCACCACTGAACGAACGGAAAACAAAATACGTGTTTTGCAGTAAAGAGGCTTATGAGGCTTCTGCCTCGAAAGATAACAGTAAAGAGTAAACGGGGAGAACAGAGAGAGAGAAGACATGGGAGCCAACGTCCTCCAAACTGCGCGTACAAGGGGAGTCGCTGTCCTCATATAAGACTTGCGCGCATTCTACAGGGACTCTCCATTACTAGACAATCATCTTCTTTTAAAGAGAACGTAAGTTTGAGATCTTAGTTATTTCAGTTGGTTCATTTATTTCACGTTGCTTACATCACTGAAAGTAGTTACGTTCGTACTAATTTTTACGATCAAACTTCAGGGCTTTACAATAATTTATTTTAATAAGACTTACAAAGAAAACTGTCGCCGCAGAACGAGGAACCTGCCTGCATTACAATGGTATGGGGAAGGAAAACACACAAATATTTTAAATTTAATTTGAATCGAATGATAAACAATGCCCTGGTTAGCCCCAGTGCCTGCGTGCTGTACACTCAAGGTATTAGAGGTAATAGAGAATATATGTCCCACTAAACTGTCAGCTTATTATTTTTATAATACGTATAACAGCTGAAAAAGTTATTAAGCGTTTAGCTTATTCACGATAGGGAAGTTCAACTCACATATACCTGACCTGTAGGTTAAAATAATTTTATAACTCCTCATAGCATCATTTATTTACTTTGAGGGATGTTTAAGCTTGTATGTAGACTCTACTAGTTAAAAAAAACAAAAACTATTTTATTTAGTTTGCCACATGATTTTTCTAAAATTAAAGTAAGATGAGGTTTTATAGGTTTTCAGCTTATATATTACATTGCATATCAATAATGATTTTGTTCATGTCATAAACCTCAAATAAATATTTAAGCGTATGCATGTTTGCTTGTTTGTTCACTTTCACAATAATTTTGGAAGTTATCGTGGTGACACATTTATATGCTTATGCAAGGTGCGACAAAAACTGATCTATTTTCTTCCGCGCACCGTTCAGCGGCGGAACGTCTTTAGAAAGTGCGAATAGCATTGTTGCAAAGCCAACATGATGCCCATGGAGCAGCGGTTGCCTGTGCAAGGCTTTTGTTATTGAAACATATTTTAAAAGTGACGATTCAACCATCGCTACCCAGCGGCAGTTTCGTACAAACTTTCAGTTAGGATAAAACGCATAGCCCTTAGAAGAATTTTGTTCCAACAGGATTGGGCAACTGCATACACAACCGATGCTGTGATGGGGTTCTTACAACAAAAGTTTTGTGGGAGAGTTATCTCACGTTTTGGGCATACCGCGTCTGTGACTTTTTTGTGGATCTACTTAAAATCTAGAGTGTATTTAAGTAAGCCTCGCATCGCACATTGAGAGAGCTAAAAGAGACCATAATGCCAAAGACCGATCTAAAGGAGATTGTTATCCTCACTCCTGCACTCCTGCAAGTAAGGTGTTCGACAGTAGTGTTTCAGTGCGACAATGGAAGAAGTAAGGACACCATTTGGTGGGCGTAATCTTTGAAACCTAAACTGGTACATTTTTTTATTATTATGTAGTTTTTCGTTAATGGCAATTAATAACAGTCTGTAATGATTAATTAAACCTATTGTGCCCTTGATCATCTTTGAGTTATTCGTAATTTTACTTGTGTCCGTGTTTTGCCGCACTCTGTATATATACATATAATTTTAATGATCCCCCCAAAAAAAAGTGTTAAGGGGATAAGTTAGGAGCTTCTATCATGGTCTCGAGCTTAACTGACACCATGCCGGTATGTGAATAGCTTACTTTTCCATAGAAAATTCGCTAATAATGACCTAAAATGATGGATATGGTTGTGCAATATAATTTACATTATATGTGTAAAAAGTTTGTTTGTAATTGCAAAATAAAATTATACAATAAGTTTCCGTGAGGTTGAAATATATGTTATACATTTATGAGCTATTAATTAAAACATTTTTAATCTAATAAATAATTTTTGTCAAGTAAATATTTAGATCAGCGAGAGTTTTTACATATGGAGGCACAGTAGGTTGTTTAATTTTTCTGTAGACATCGGCAATGCGTCCTCAAAAATAAAGTCAAATTACTCTCTTTCCTTATACATCACATATGGAGATGCAGCTGTCGTGAAAAAATTATATTTGAGTAAGCGTAAAAAAATAAAATAAAAATTAATTTTTCGACTGATGATTGTCTATCTGTTAATTTGACATATCAATGAAAATATAAAAACTATTGTTTACATGTATGAACGATATGAGTAAATTATTTTTCAATTTAAAAATAATATTTTGAAAATATTGATGGTTGGGTAAGATTAGATTAGAATAGACTACTTGTTGGCTAGACCGCTTCCCCCAACCACATGAGCGTGACCGGGGGTTCGTGACCGAGCGAGTTAGCTCAAATGTCACTCGAGTAACGGTGCACACCCTGCTTTTCAATACGTTATCGTTGTATTCTCGTTACTGTCTATGAAAATAGTCCATTCATCTTTTCCTCATATGAATGCACTAAATATCTTAGTCTTAATTATTTGGCAAAGATCTTTACATCCTGATTACGACGTAACTAATGAGTTGTAACCTAAAATAGCTCTCAGACGCTGTTCAGTAAGAGCATTGCAGATCTTCTGTACTAATTTGTGACCAGTACATACAAATGAAGCGCTATCTGGGTCTAGATCTCCTACAAGAAGGACTTTTATTTTGAAATACCTGTGATTGTTTATTATAGGGTGTTTAAACAATGACAATGATGTTGCAGGTCGTACGACAGCGCTGGTGACCCTCCGCCACCACCAGCACGGCGCCACCAGCGCGCTGTCCCGACGGTCCAGAGAGGACGGCGGCGGCAGCAACACGACGGAGGAGGCGGCGCCCTCGGAGTACCTGGTCCGTCAGCACGAGGAGGCGGTGCTGGTGTGCGAGGCAGTGAACGGCTCAGGAGGGGCGGTGAGGTGGCGTCACAACGGCGGCGAGGTGGAGCCCGGGCACAGGTACGCGGTGGAGGCGGCCACGGGGCGGCTGACGGTGTCCGGCGTGCGGCTGGAGGATGACGGCACGTGGCAGTGCGAGGACCGTGACACTGGACTCCTGGCCAGACCCATCTGGCTCGTCGTCCTCGGTAGGCACACCATTCAGTTATCTACTACTAAATCATGTGTTCCCTTCATCAGGCGCATCTGCATTAGGTTACCTCTGGGTCTGGCTCGTCGTCCTCGGTAGGCACACCATTCAGTTATCTACTACTAAATCATGTGTTCCCTTCATCAGGCGCATCTGCATTAGGTTACCTCTGGGTCTGGCTCGTCGTCCTCGGTAGGCACACCATTCAGCCATCTACTACTAAATCATGTGTTCCCTTCATCAGGCGCATCTGCATTAGGTTACCTCTGGGTCTGGCTCGTCGTCCTCGGTAGGCACACCATTCAGCCATCTACTACTAAATCATGTGTTCCCTTCATCAGGCGCATCTGCATTAGGTTACCTCTGGGTCTGGCTCGTCGTCCTCGGTAGGCACACCATTCAGTTATCTACTACTAAATCATGTGTTCCCTTCATCAGGCGCATCTGCATTAGGTTACCTCTGGGTCTGGCTCGTCGTCCTCGGTAGGCACACCATTCAGTTATCTACTACTAAATCATGTGTTCCCTTCATCAGGCGCATCTGCATTAGGTTACCTCTGCATTTTGAAAAATAAAAGTAAACACTGGTAGAAATATTGTATAGTTTTATCTTTTTCTCTAGTAAACCATCAGTAAATAGTTTATGATTTCTAGGATACGAAATTTCTATATAATAAATGTTTCAGACTAAAAAGCTAATAAAACCTTAAGCACACTCCACAATAATTGTAAATAAAATAATTATCTAATCACCAAAGCATTTGTTTATGTAACGTGATTAATTGTGCGCGAAAGTTGGCTCCGCATTGGCAGCCACGTTGTCGAGAGCACGCAGAGGTCACCTCCAAACACTGACGAAACTCAGCCCCACACTGATCTTTATTAGACAAATCGAGTAAAACTGGATATTTTTATGTCTCTGGATAGAGGTGCGTGAGGTATGGTCAAGCACTGTTTGCATTTTGTACGGTATTTATTAACTTGATAGTTTTAAATCGACGATTGTAACAGAAGGCATTGAATAGGAAATCACATTGCTAATGGAAAGTAAACCAACATCTGTAGCTTTAAAAATCAAATGGTTTGATTGGAGAAGATTTGTAAACAAATTTATTCCTCATAATGTTAATGTTAGAAATTTGAAAAGCCAGAAAGTTTTCGAAAATGTTTTTTCATTAAAACTCACACATATAGAGCAACATCCTAAAATGTCATGGCGATCGAATGAGTAGTTTGGAAACGCATGAAGGACATACACACATACATACACAAGAGATTACGCGGGGCAAGAGCTCGCACACTGGATAATTTCCGTTTGTTGAGAGACAGTTGGCACTATTGACATGAGTACCACATGCTGACAACAGGATACGTAAACGCTACACTAACTTCCGCTGATTTCTATCATTCATACAAATATCGTGAGATTAAGAAATTAAGTAGGTAATTATATAATTTTCATATTATTTTATCTGACCACAAATAGTGCCAAAAACCAAAAATAATGCCCTTGTACGAAATAAAAGTATAAGAAAGTATGTACATTAGTAAACAAAATGAACTTCTGAAACTCACCAGTTGAACATTCCAACACTCCACACGAGTCTCCCTTTGGGCCTGATGATGTTCGGTGTAACTGGACGAAATAGATCGCCAATTCAACAACATTAGTATATATTTACCGTTGAATATATTAAGTTTTTTTCCTATATATATATATATATATATATATATATATATATATATATAGGATAAAAAACTCTCGTCTTTCAACACTACTTAATATATTCAACGGTAAATATATACTGATGTTGTTAAATTGGCGATCTATTTCGTCCAGTTATATATATATATATATATATATATATATATACTCTTACTCTTAATAGATATAGACTATTATATTATATTATATTATGTGTTATATGTGTTTTGGAAATTAACAAAATTAGAAAAAAATTCATTTTGGGGCACGGTGAAGAATACTGATAAATTAATGATATGTTTTCATCATCATTATATTATAAATGTCTTCGATCAGGACTACTAAATTGAAAATATATGTGGTACAGACATTTTCAAACTGGATATTCCGATCTGCTAATGGGTATGAATTGTATTCAACAGTTTTGTGAAAAGGATTGAATGTTTACGTAGTGAAGAAAATGTTGGACAATATTTTTAATAATAATTCAAATTGTGATATTATAATTTCTACTCAGCACCACTTAAATGTAAACCGTATTCAACAGTAACAATTTAAACAACTGAGCTGAAGTGCGATTACGGCGTGATCTGTGTTGTGTGGCTTCAGGAATAATGAAAACATCAAAACACTATCCACATGTGACCTTCGTACACAGACGGGTTGGAATTAAATCCTGAAAACAAAACGCTCACGGTGTGTTTGTAATTGTTTCATTAAAAAGCTAAGCCGAAACGACCCAAATAACAGTTTTAATTGTTGGAACCGGGAGTACTTCAGCGTTTTGTTTTGTAATTAGTGTTTCCATAAGTAATTTGTATTGAATACATTTGTTATTGTAACACCTGTAAATCGGCCGTCATTTCCAACACGAAAGGGTTCTAAGCTTATCAATATTGGTTTGTTCAGTATTTCACTAGAGAATTTTATAATATCAAACCATTTTATCACTGTATAATATGTGGATAAGAAAGTTGTGAAATAGAGAGTATGTTTCATTTCTAGAATTGAATTTTATAAAGAATAAAAATTTTATTTTAAAATAACTATTAAACTGTAGGAGTTTCATTCTAATAATCGGATAGATATTTGCATATTATATATTTGCTATTTAATACTGTTGATATAACAAACATTAACTTATATATTTTTGATGAAATAATTTTTTGTCGAAACTCAAACCAAATTTTAAAATAAATATAGTAGTGTAATATACTGCTACAAAATTGTATTAGACATGTTTTAAAATGGATTTTAGTGTTAATTGTTCCATTATTTCAAATTTAGTTATAGACTTATCAGTTTACAACAAAATTGCCAGTTTGACAGAATGCACAGCAGTGACTTCTTATACTTCGTATACGGCCTCTTCATTCTTATACAGAGAAATTAAAGTGTTTGAATGTTCTAGAGCTTGTTTGGTTAGGTTTATGAAAAAAACCAAGAATATAAAAGTTTTCCAAATCACGTTTTCTATTTAAAATCACAAAACAATGTAATACAACACAATACACTGATTTTCGCTAAAAAAAACTGTTGTCACCATATTGGAAAAATGACGAAAGCTTTAAATACATACGTAAAAACGGCATGAAAAAATTAATGGAGTCCCCCATAAGAAGTTACCTCCCAGACATAAAATAAAAAGGTTACCTATTGGAAAACTTTAGGCTGCACACCTGGTATGTCTTAGTACTTAAATATTTACTATTTATATATTTTCAAACGTTTTATAAGTTGAAAACACTTGCCCGTGAAGAAATTTCGTAGATAAACGTTTCGTAATTGTTAACGTGCATGCTGTTCTTTTAAAAAGCTTTCAACAGTCATGCCAATGACACCTGACAAACTGTCGATTAACCTACAAGGCGATATCTCACACCTTCGACGAAGTAGACTTGCCGTCGTCTATCGTCACTACTCACACTCGGCGCTCGTGCCCATCACTCGTTGTGGTGGCTGCACTGCTTTCAACAGTCAAGCCAAGTGACACCTGACAAACTGTCGATACCACAAGGCGATATCTCACACCTTCGACGTAGACTTGCCGTCGTGTATCGTCACTACTCACACCACGGCGCTCGTTGCCCATCACTCGTTGTGGTGGCTGCACTGCTTTCAACAGTCAAGCCAAGTGACACCTGACAAACTGTCGATACCACAAGGCGATATCTCACACCTTCGACGTAGACTTGCCGTCGTGTATCGTCACTACTCACACCACGGCGCTCGTTGCCCATCACTCGTTGTGGTGGCTGCACTGCTTTCAACAGTCAAGCCAAGTGACACCTGACAAACTGTCGATACCACAAGGCGATATCTCACACCTTCGACGTAGACTTGCCGTCGTGTATCGTCACTACTCACACCACGGCGCACACCCATCACTTGTTGTGGTGGCTGCACTGCTTTCAACAGTCAAGCCAAGTGACACCTGACAAACTGTCGATACCACAAGGCGATATCTCACACCTTCGACGTAGACTTGCCGTCGTGCATCGTCACTACTTATACACATTTAACACACACTCTATTGTATACGTAAATAAACCCGTTGCAGCACACCTATGTACTCAGCAAATTTTTACCTCAATTATATGACAATAATAGTACATTACAGTATATGACAAGATTGATCAATCAATACCTGTTGATAAATAAGAGTATTTGCCTATTCTCTGTAATATTTACATAGGAAAACGTATGTAGGTTTGGTTCTTTGAGTAACACTGAAAGTGGGCAGTTTTACCTTTTTATTTTTAGTTTAACTTTTTTTATTTTGACCTCACACCAAGTTTTATCGATATATGGACATATAATGGGTGATTGATATAAGTGTGCCTGCTGTTTTATTCGAAAATTATAAGAGATATCCAAAAAATCTTTAATTGTAACTGCCATGGATTTTTTTTTTTAATCTTTGTTGACTTTTTTCCATTTCATCCATTTTTCCATCTGCCAATTTTCCAATGTGGCTGCAAAATTAAATTTGTCTTATAGAACATTCTGTATGAACATAGAAGGTTATGATGAATTCCGGTATAAACACGTATAGACATGTTACTTTTAATCAGGAAGAAGATAAAAAATATAATTACATAATACCCACAAACCGTAAACTAATCACGTGGCTAATAAAGCTGTTCATTTTCTACAGTACATATTTACTTCATTGTTTTACATTAATGAATGATCCAGATGGCATTGAATAGTAAAGCATATTGCTAATGGTGAGTAAACCAACAGCTGTAGCTTGAGAAATCATATGTTTTGATTGTAAAAAATTTTTAAACAAACTTACTCCCAACATGAGATTAAAAAAAATGCATAAAATGGAAAAATATGGAGTTTTAGAGCAAATTCTTTCATTAAAATCTTCCCGGACACATATACAGCTACATCCTAAAATTTCATGGTCATCAGATGAGTGGTTTGGCAACGCACACACACACACACACACACACACATATATATATATATATATATATATATTTATGATAATTATTATATAATAATTATATTTATCCAATACCAAAATACGAGTAAGGTTTGTATATTTGCACAATGATCTCAATAACGGCTCGAACAAATTTCTAAAAATTTTGGAAATAACTGATTTCCGAGTAGAAAATAAGTTCTAGATAGGTGTAATGTCCAGGATATTTCCGGTTTTCTTATAATATTAAGTTTCAAGTTTAAAAAAATTAACATTAAGCTTTTGAAGAAATCAAATGTAAACAATACAAATCAGAACATCTGTTTGACAGTTGTTGAGTGAAGATGGCTTATATGTTCTTTGTAAGATGTGAATAGAGGTTTTGCATACATATTTATTTTAAGGTTGTATGTAATAAATGGAAAACTATCAAATTAGTAAACAATAAAAAAAAACTAAAGGGTAAAATAACTGTGCGAAATAAAAGCGGAGAAAAGTAATCGTATTTCCAAAATATATCGTGTTTTGATAGAAAACTTATTCATGTATTGCTTGAAGCCACTGTAACAAACCAATTGGTATAAATAAAATTTTCCTTTTGCTTTTTAATCCTCATTCTGTATACAGCACAATCAGTTGACCACAGTTTATTACTAGTAGTACGAATAATTATGACAGCTCCAACAACTGAGCCTGGCTACAACACTGAACCATGTGCCCGTACAACTGCGCCTTAGCTCAATGCCTACGTGACGGATTCATTCACTAGAGGATACGAGATCGGTCCCCGACCATGGTGGTTATATTTTTGTTTATAGAGTTTGTGCAGGTTAGTAAAAAAATGTTCGCGTTAATCGTTCAATAAACAACTATCATTTTCGTTTTTATTTCAATAATGCAACTAACAACATCATGATCTGTCGCCGACATAATTAAAACAATAATTATTAAACTATGTATATTATTAGTATTATATTTATTTTCTTGAAATCATCTTATTCTAGCCGAGCACAGATCGGTCTCCTTTTACTGATGTAAAACTGACCTGAGCATACTCGTGCCAGTTTTATATCACGCTTTTGGTTATTTATTCTCCTAAAATATAAAAAAACTATATTAAGAAATTTGCTTTCAATTTTTCCACAAAATTACTTTGTCATACATTTTATTCATTAAGTGTCTATATTTTAAATCTTAATGTTAAAGTAATTAACTACGATTGCTAATGATGTGGTATATTACAATCAAAGAGGTACACAGCTAATTGAGCTTATTAGTCTGTATTTATATTATTATTTGTAACACCTTCCTCATTGAAAATGGAGCACCAGACGCTTTCATTATTTTTGGAAATGCAATAGTATGTGCAAAAACCTTAAACATTGATTTTATGATAATACACGTTATAGAACATAATAATTATTTAAATTATTGCGGAAATTGGATCCTTAGAAGCTTTACAAAATGTATGTGAAATAAAAACATATTTTTAAAATTAAATACTCCATAAAATATTATGGGACTTCTTTCTTGTAAACTGCAATAGCCAAAAAGCTATTTTTAAATAGAGCCTCTGTCGTTCATTCACAATATTCATTTTATGCTATAATTTCTCATGGAAATTTAAGCCGGTGATTTCAGTGATCGTGAGAGGGGGAGGACGCCATCACCAATCTTCCCGATAACTAATTCTGGGGGATGATATTGACAATATGGGGTCAGGGAGGGAGACCGGGCGGCGGCGCCCCTGGCTCTGAACCCTGGGTCAAAAAAGGTTTATTTATAGTTTCTTTCAGTAACTTTGCTCTAGATATATTAAAACCTTGTAAAGCATTTCAAGTTTACTGGGTTTCAATACAAACATTTTATCAGATATAAACATTGATTTACATTTTTATAATTTAAATCTTAAAATTTTGGCTAAACAATTACACATAAATCTGGATATAATAGACCGAGTTTAAAATATACTTACTTTTACTTTCTCCCCTTATACATAGTATATGGAGAAAGTATTGTTTTCGTCAAAATTTTCGAATTTGAGTTGAGGGTGGATATATCCGTTTTGGGGTCCCCTGAATCCAAAAAAGTGGGTTTTGGCGTGATGTCTGTCCGTCCGTGTGTCTGTCTGTGTGTGTGTGTGTCTGGATGTGTACAGTGCCACAGCCTACCCCGTTGGTCCGATTTAGATGAAATTTGGCATGTATATATATAGTCACCGTATCTCCAGGCGTTTTTTCATTTTTTTGAATTTTTATTTTTAAGGGTAGTTCACCCCTAAAAACCCTTAAAAACGCGAAAAATCTAATTTTCTCAAAAGTGGCTCTAACGATTTTGATTAAAATTTTATAGTTTATAGTGCACAGAGCACTAAATAATTTGACAACACCCGCATGTCTGTAAAAATGACGGAAAAAGAACTAACTAAAACGAGTTAAATATCGAATTAATGCAAAAAATACCTAATAAAATAGATCACAATTAATTTTTATTTCTAATTTATAATCTGATTATTTGTAGTTTATACTTAAGGTTTTTATATTGAAGTTAAATAGTTAAATTATAGAGAAACAATAAATTATTTGATGTGTTCTCAAGAGATACAAAAATTCTTTTATACATTGCAATAGTAAAATTACCGTATTCTGGTAGGTTCTGGAGTTGCACAGGTTTCATACCACAATTTGTTTCTTATTAACTAATTGAATATCCTATGATATTTAGTTCATCAGGTTCACAGTATAATTTTTTCCTAGTTTTCATCTACAAAGTAGGTCCACTCAGATATTGGGCCAAAGCTCCAGCCCCGCCGGCAGATTAATCAACACAGGGTCCGAGTCATCGGCTCCCGCAGTGTTTGTAATTGTTTCATTACCGAGCTAAATGAAAACAAACGCAGGTGGCCAACACTCTATACCTACGTCTCCGCAGTGTTGCCGAATGATTATTTCAAAACAAACGCGGAAGGGGTAACAATCTACACCTCCGTCTCACAATTTTTCCGAATGATTATTCAACACAAAGGCAAGTAGCCAACATTTTATACCTCCGTCTCACAATTTTTCCGAATGATTATTCAACACAAAGGCAAGTAGCCAACATTTTATACCTCCGTCTCACAATTTTTCCGAATGATTATTCAACACAAAGGCAGGTGGCCAACATTCTAAACTTCTGTTTCCGCAATGTTGGCAAATGTTTATTCCAAAACAAATGCAGGTGGCGGAAGTTGTAAACCTCCGTCTCTGCAATGTTGCTGAATGATTATTCCAAAACAAATGTAGGTTGCACAATTCTATACCTACGTCTCCGAAATGTTTCCTGGTCAATGCTACATATGACTATTCCAACTTATTTTCTTCGTATCTTTATAATAATTTATCATATTATTTTATTTTGTAAACACAAAATTCTAATATTGTCATTATTTTAAATATAGTTCTTTTCTCTATATTCGCATTTTTCTTTTTAAAACGTATTTTATGTCATTTTCAATTAACGCATCGTACAGTTGCCGAATGTTTATTCCAAAACAATAGCACATCAAAATTCTATACCTCTAACTCCACAATGTTGCAGACGAATGATTAATCCAAAACAAAGGTAGTTGGTCAAGATTCTATACCTCTCACTCTGCAATGATGTTTAATGATTATAAAAAAAAACTCAAGTGGCCAACATTTTATACCTCCTATATTATTATGATTTGATTATTAAAATAAATTTATTAGTGGAATGACACATACTTTCTCTCTTAAGTTAATTAAAAAAAGACAATTTGTTATTAAACTATCATGTTCTCCAAATTTTATTTCATCATTTGATCATTTAATAATAATGTTTAAAAAATCCCTTTTTTGAAATTATAAACCAAGAGAGACAAAATTAAAATTTAATTGTTAAAATTTTATAGGGGGAAACCACCCGCGGTAATACCAAGTTTTTTGAGTTGGGTTTTTGGGTGATTTGACCTTACTTTCAAAAAAATTAAAAAAGCACCTGGAGATACGGTGAGTATCTCCATATAAATTTGATACACATACATGCCAAATTCATCTAAATCGGACCAACGGGGTAGATTGTGGCTCTGTACACATCCCGACACACACACTCACACACACAGACAGACATCACGTCGAACCCCTCTTTTTTGGATTCAGGGGACCCCAAAATGGATATATCCACTCTCAAATCAAGTTTGAAAATTTTGTCGAAAACAAGACTTTCTCCATATACTATGTAACTATGTATACTATGTATTTGTTTTAACTTCCTAGGTTAAAACAAATAAAACCTTTAGACCTACTTATAGCCAACTTTAGTGGATGGATGATGGTATTTTTACTTTCTCCCCTTATACATAGTATATGGAAAAAGTATTGTTTTAGTCTAAATTTTCGAATTTGAGTTGAGAGTGGATATATCCGTTTTGAAGTTCCCTGAATCCAAAAAGTGGGTTTTGCCGTGATAGCTGTCCGTCCGTGTGTCAACTGTCTGTCTGTGTGTGTGTGTGTGTGTGTGCGCGCGCGCGCGCACGCGTGCGTTCGAGTATGTGTGTGTATGAGTCTGGGAGAGCCACAGCCTACCCCGTTGGTACGATTTAGATGAAATTTGGCATGTAAGTATATATTTACCGTATTTCCAGGTGCTTTTAATTTTTTTAATTTTTTATTTTTAATGGTAGTTCACCCCTAAAAACGTGAAAAATTTCTCAAAAACGGCTCTAACGATTTTGATTCAAATTTGATAGTTTGTAGTGCACAGAGTGCTAAATAATACGACACTAGCTGCGTGTCTGTTCAAAAGTTATGGGCTTTTAAATGTCAAAAAATCTAATTTTTTAATTTTTAGCGAAAACAATAAAGGTAAAGAATAATTTGACTATCAACATTGAAACCAGCTTACCCAACAAACTAGTATTTTGAATTATTTGTCTACGACTAACAGGTCCAGGGAAAATTTAATTTTAGTGTCCATGACAAACGCAGTTCGTTGTCTGAGAATGTCCAATGTTGTTCTTATACAGAATATTAAAAAATCAATTTCTTCCTTATTTCCAACCGTTTTCCATGAAACTTGGTATGAAGCATAAGGTATACCCAACAAACCCCACTAAAAAAGCTTGGTATTACCGGGGCGGGGGAGTTCCCCCCGTAACATTCTAACAATGAATTTAACTTTGTTTCTCTTGTTGTTATTTTCAGAAATGGGATGATTATTTTTGAAACAATAAATTTTTAAATGATACTTAGATAAGCTTTAAAGTATTTGATAGTTAAATAATTACAAATTGTCTTTTTTTATTACTTAAGGGAGAAAGTACGTGTCAGTTCACTGGTACCCTTTATTTTAACATTTATTCTACAGAATCAGTGGAACCAGTAATTTCAATAGTTTTATCAGATGAAGTGTGAAAAAAACACAATTGAATAAAAATTTTTATAACGGTTTTAAAGAAGAAA
The DNA here is from genome assembly GCA_023375725.1 of Nephotettix cincticeps. Classification (NCBI taxonomy): domain Eukaryota; kingdom Metazoa; phylum Arthropoda; class Insecta; order Hemiptera; family Cicadellidae; genus Nephotettix; species Nephotettix cincticeps. The sequence continues at coordinate 65,611,629 of CM041786.1, forward strand.
ACTACTGAGAGATGTCCTACGTATTTAAGTTGCAGCTTGGCAAATTAATGGCTATATATTAACAGTTAAGGATTATTATCAATTTGGGTGGTTGAGATTTAAAATATTATTTTGAAGTGTGACAAATGTTCTATTCTAAAATGACTTGTCTCATGACTTGGTCCTTTTGCAGAAGCCATGCACATTACACGTTACACTGTATAGGGTTGACTGTTGTCTGCAGATCCCCCGCGGCCACCCTACCTCCTGATTGACGGGCGTCGCCTGGACCCCGGCAACCTGTTCGTCCCGGTCAAGGAGAACACGGAGTTGGCTGTGGAGTGCGTGTCCGAGGGCGGCCGCCCCAGTCCCACCCTCCAGTGGCTCTTGATCCCCGCCACTCTTCAGGTACTACATATGCTATCTATCAACAAAACGTTTCAATACGTTTTCCTAATAGTTCTAATAGTTAAACCTGCTTGTGTTTCAAAAGGAATAACATTGCCTTTTAAGTAGGGCAGATATAAGGTGTTAGATGTTAAATTTTATGCCTTATTTTAATATTACGGAAGATCACGGAAAAAGTTAGTTAATTGTTTGGCCAATTGTTTTTGGCTATCGCTAATTTTGTACGTCACTATTGTACCAATATTTTTCAAGAATTTTTGAATTTTTATTGATTTATATTGTTATTAATATGATATTCCAGTAAAACTTTTTAATTTTTATTTTCTCCCTCTATACGATAGTGTAAGGAGAAAGTATTGTGTTCGTCAGCATGATCGAATTCGAGTTTCTGGTGGATATATCCATTATAGTGCCCCTCAATAAAAAACGTGTTACGTCTGACCGTGTGTCTCTATGTATGTGTGTGGGGGGGATGTGCAGAAGCCTTAATATTAGTGTCACAGAATCTAAAAGTTGTTAAAAGAGTGATATCTGTGTGGTGTAAGGGGATGTACAAAAGCCTAAAGACGAGACTATTGGTCGAACGTTCATGAAACTTGGTATGTAGGTAACAATCCACGGTATCTCGAAACATTTTTTATTTTTTTGAATTTTTTATTTTAAGGGTATTTTACCTATAAAACCCACAAAAAATACGTAAAATTTTGGCTCATTACACGGCTTTCGAGCCAGCAAACTTTAACTTACTGGCCCAGGGCATTACCCCTGAGCTACCGTGCCGATAATTAATTCATATAGAGTTGAATGATACTCAAATTGGTTTAAGTTATATTATGTAAGTATTTTAAATTTATATTTAGGTTGTAGCTGTAGCACCAGGGCTGCAACTGAGCAACGACACCGGACACCAGGGACCCGGAGCCCGCAGTAAGGCTAGACTAGTCGAGGTGCTCAGGGCCCATCACAACGCTACAATCGCCTGCCTGGTGCACCACGCCACGTTGCCAACACCTCTGAACGCATCACTGCTGCTGGACGTTCAGTGTGAGTAGGAGTATATTATGTGTACAATACAGGACCCTCTGCGAGGGTACACTGGTCAGGGAGACTACCACTATTTCTGTCAAATGCCTCACTAAACATGAAACTACAGATACATACTTTTCGTTCATATTTTATTATTTTTATAATAAGTTTATAACTAATTCAATTTTATGTTTTATATTTGTTTATAAACATTTTTCCTTAACGTTATGAAAATTCATTATACAAGTTCATATGCTTAGTATTGACATCGCAGTTCTTTTGCAAACTTTACAGGTTTTTGAAAATTGTAATATACCATATTTACTACAATACAAATTTCCTTAAATTTATAAAGCAATTTTCGTACATACCTATTGTACTTATTAGGCATTAATGTTTAACAGGCTAAAGTAAGGTTTAAAATTATTTATACTTTAACTACAGTATGTTCGAGTTAGTTTTGTTTAATAAAAACATCTTGTATTCCTATTATCGTTTATTCAACAATAATACAATAACACACTATAATTCTACAATAATACAATAACACAATACTGTAATAAAATAATACAATTGTTTATTCTACAATAATACACATCGATCATTCATTATTTATGTTGCAGACACGCCTTCCTTCAGTATAAGTAGACTTCCCGACTTTGGATTTCCCCTAAGAGAGGGGATCCCGGTTAGCCTCAAGTGTGAGGTTGACTCCAACCCTCCAGGAAGTCCCGTCTGGCAGAAAGGTGACCAGAAACGAATTAATTAGCATTTTTGTTACAACTGAACAGCACCATGAGAGAATTAGAGAAGCTTTTACGTTGGTTGATTTGCTGAACATTTCTCAAAGTAGTTGACTACATCTTTATATATAATGATTTTATATATTAATTCTGTTTACAAAATTTGATTTGATTGCATAAAAATATCCTTCGTGACTTATTGTCGAATACTCAGTATAATAAAAATCAATTTACAACATATCCTCCTAGAACTTAAATAGACGACATTATTTTTACCTTAGTTTTTAAGTTACCGCATTATAAAAGGCGCGAAAAATATAAGGCCCGAGAAATATCATTCTATATTTTACTCTTGATCTAATTACTGTATTGCAATTGTTTGTTATGAAGGTTGAACGTTATATGTATTACAACCGACTTCCAAAAGAGTTTTTGAATTTTTTATACATAATTTAAAAACTTTTTAAATTTTATCTTTTGACATTAGAATCAGCTTTAAAAACTACACAATCTAGTTCTTTAAAGTTTTTCACTTGCCAATCTATGTTGTTCTATGATATATCCACCCCATATCAATCAATATTTTTGGATTAAACTTGATATTTAGCTTCATGTGGTTGAGATCCATCCATTTATACTGTATTCCTGCAATTGCTCGGACGAGTTCGTAGTTTGGGGGGGTTTTGTACCCCAAAAATGGATTTTTTGCATTTTCCCATGTAATTAAAAAAATCAAATTTTATCTTTCACCATTAGAATCAGCTTAAAAACAGCACAATTAAGTATCTTAAAGTTTTTCTCTATCGCCAACGGTTACCGAGATATTAAAAAATCTAAACACAGTAAGTTGTATTTTGGGGCTCCAATGTTAATCTTAAGGAGGATAAGAAAAAACTAATATTTCCCATAGCAATCAATATTTTTTGATTAAACTTGTTATTTACCTTCACGTTATTGATACCCACCCGTTTATGCTTAAAAATCATAGTTTATGTGTTTTTCGTGGCAGTCAACCTGCATTCTCTTTTCCCATGTTAATCATATAGAGAATAGGCAAACTTCTTTATTTATGAACATATGTTGATGAAATTTGGTATACATGATCAAAATAAAAATAGTTTATTGTAAAAATGCCTAATTTCAACGCTTCACACAGCAGCAAACCTGTATACCATTTCCATGTTAATCTTATGAGGATTTGCAAATTCACTTATTTGCTACGGATATTTATCAGAAATTGTTATATCTTATTATTGATTTGGAAATTCGCTGAATACGCAGGTCTGCTGCAACGTAGGTATTATATATTTTTAATCTTTCTTGTTTTGATAGAAAACGTATTCATTATATTGCTTGAAGCCACTGTAACAAACCAACTAATTGGTGTAAATTAAATTTATCTTTTGCTTTTCAATCCTCATTCCTATTCAAACAATATCAGTTGATCATAGGCTAATAATAACTTTACGGATAATTACAGTACAAGATCAGCTAAAACAATTGAGGTTGGCCAAAGACCCTTGAACGACATCTAGCATTCGGCCGAATGCTCAGTGGTAGCGCATAGGTTTCACGTTCCCGAGGTTGTGAGATCGATTCCCACCCGGGACCTATATTTTTTCCAGTGTTTATACTATATTAATTAAGGTGTATGGAATCGGTTTTATTTAAACCACATAATATTTTCATTGTGTAATAAATGTGTTTTAATTTTGCTAATTAGCTTGTATAATACATATCTTATTCTATCCGAGCAAAGTTCTGTCACCAGGTACTAGGTACACTCATGTGTTGTTCTCTGACAGACAATGGTCCGCCACCAGTGGAGCAGTCTGGCGACGGGTTCCTCAACTTCACGTCCATCAGAAGGGAGCATGGCGGTTGGTACAAATGCACTAGTAAACATCTGCTCGGTGATTTCTCTTCTATCGGCTATCTACTTAATGTTAGATGTGAGTACTCGTTGATGACGTATATGTCGTGGACATTCACGCTTATTTTATTTTGAGTCTAATATATTTAACGGCATATTACTATTCTAAATATCACAATAAATACATTGCAAATTCCGTAGATTGTTTATTCCGTTTACAACGTTGTTTACAAAGTTTACAACAAACAATTCTTAAAGTCATAGTAGGGTTATTGTACCATCATTTTGCCCAATAAATGAAATATTGGTTGTCATTTTTATTCTAAAAGGTCTTCAGTTTAGATGTTAATCTTATCAATATGGTATCTTATACGTTTGTATATACCTACTATATAATTAATATTAGGCTTGATAAGTTCAAGGAAAACTAATTGTAGGCCTATGTGACCTCTACTTAATATTTGTTCTAATGTTTGAACTGAACCTGGTATTTAAAAGTTAATTTATTATGGTACGTACATCGATCGTATGTATATAAATATAGGTTAATCGCATATGAGATAATAAGTTATAACACATAAGGTAAGATTTAAGAAAAGAAAACATACAACTTTGAATTGCTGTTAAAAATGATTTTGTAGTTTAGTAAAAGGTAAATAGTTAAGTAATTTTTACTACCGATAGCTCAGTTATTTGTTAATCGGCAGACGAGGTGGCTGAGGTAGAGATGACGCCAGGGGACGCCGGGGTGTCGGAGGAGGCGGCGGTGGAGGTGTCACTAGGTGGAGTAGTGCAGCTGCAGTGCCCCAGCAAGGAGGGTGGCTGCTGGGGCAAGGTGGGCAAGGACGGCAGCCTGGACCCTGTGGGACCCGGGCCGGGCCTGCACGTGGACCGAATACTCTACCAGGAGGCGGGCGAGTATCGGTGTGTGGTAGCTCGCAGCGCCAAACTCGAGAAGTACCGCTCGCACAACGTCCACGTCTCTGTTGTAGGTCAGCACATCCCCAAACACGTTCATGATATATGATACATGATAACTGTTTGGATAAGTTCTGGAAATATTGTTCTTTGTGTAAAAGAATTTGTAAAAAGAAACAATATAGAAAACAAAATATGTTTGTAACTTTAAAAAAAAACATTAAAAAGTTTTATATATCATAAGTAAGTATGCTTCCAAAAACCCACACGTGACCCGTTCGTAAAATATAAAATTTCTAGTCTAAGCTAAATCTAATTCCAGGTACTTGCTTATATTGCGTCAGTAGAATGTATGTATTTTTCTCTAATCCTGACCTTAAACATTTATCCTTTGTAAGAGGGGCTGTTTAATCCTTGCTTTCAATAAGCTCAAAACAAGACATCTATTAGTGTGATATCTAATAAACGGGAAGGCCAAGCTACGTTGATATTTGTTATCCACATTAAATTAAGTAAACTATTCATTTGGAAAAGAAGTTCGGGGAGGATACTCATTGGGGTTTTAAGAGTGAACCTGGTGTACGAATGGTTTGGGATTTACATAAGTAGAAAGTTCTATGTAGAAATTGGCGGTAAACCAAGTTCCCAGAACGAGGCAGGACCGCAACACCACCTATTCCTGAGGATATTTTACCAACGTACAATTTCAATATAACTCAGTTATTGCTTCCACTAATAATAAATAAACAAGCCAAAAATAAATTATTTTTCAACATAAAATGTTTTCCAACATAAATAGGTGAATTCTATTCTTAATATCAAAAAAACACACTGAGATTTTTCATACGTATATACTACTTTTACGACAGTTTTTAAAGTAATTATTATAACTGTTGTATGTTATTACACACAATGATGAAAATATCATACTCGCATAACTTGACAGACTCTATCTACAACAACCTTTTAAAATGTTGACTTGGAAAAGGTTTCAAAGACTTTAGGAACACTCGGTATATCATAAAATGACTGATTGGAATATTGTCATGTGTTTTTTCCAATTGGTCACTTTTAGATAGTAGTTTGTGCTAACATGGTGGCCTCGTCTGTACAGGCGGCCCTGTTGTGTATCCCAGTAACAAGACAGTAACGGTCGCCACGGGGGACAGGGCCGAGCTGGCTGTTGAGTTTTGTGCCAACCCTCCCCACACTAAGGCCTTCTGGACCAACCAGGACCGGGTCTTCCACCCTGGCCGCCTGTCCACACCTGATGGAATATTTGCTCATAAAATAACGGTGAGTTGGGCCTAGGCCACTATAGTACTTTAATGGCTATACGCTTCAAAATAATATTCTTACAAGATTTATTTCTTTATTTAAAATTTGCAATTTTTGAAATTGTTGAATCATAAAGAAATTACATTTTCCAAAGATATTTAGGAAAATAATTTTCTTATTGCTTAATTTAGCGCTTTTGTTCTCAATAACGTTGATTTTTCACAATCCACTCTTACTATAATAAGACATTGACTTATTAGCAATAAGTCAATGTCTTGTAAAATATATTTTACTAAACCGTGATGTGCTCACAATGCATATTGTGAAATTGTAAATAACTCTAATATTTACTTATTAATACAGCCTACTGCAAATAGCTGTAGGTAAATCATTGTTGGAGGAGTATAGAATAAAGATGCGGTTTGCAGGAGGGCCCCACGACGCACTGCTACATCGCGGTGTTGGAGCTGGCATGTGTACAGCCTTCGGATCACGGGGAGTACATGTTCCTAGTGGTCTCAGCCAAGGGGGTGAGTGAGGCATCCATACACATGAATGTGACGATGGCCAGCGGGCTCCAGAGGGTGGTGGTGTCCTGGGGGTGCATCTCCACCCTGGGCGTCGCCCTCCTGGTCCGCTCCTTGGCCCGGCTCCTCACCTCGCCCGTCTGACACCGAGGCTACCATTGACGACGACCGGAATCTGTGTCTTAGTAGGAGTAGGAATGCCTGCAGCGGGTGGAGCTGTTAGTGGGAGGTGGCCACTCGTCAAAAATAACAACAATAATTTAAATATACTGTTTAAAATTCCAAGTTATTTGTTTCAAACGAGCTTAAAATGTTTGCTTACAATGAAAAAAAAACTCAATATCAAAAATATATTCTACTTGTTTCCATTCAGGGATTATAAGTAAGATATTTGAATATTAAACTTTAAAAAATATTTCTCCTTTTAGCTATAGGATTTTTCTATCCGTTACAACGTACTATTCAAACCAAACACGTGCTATCTACAATTTTCGTAGCTAATTTTCATTAGGTAAAGTTATAACAGGTCTGGTTGAAGTAGTGTGTAACATTTAAAAAGTATCGTTCATTAATTTAAAATAAATAAAACATCATAGCTAATTAAAGTGTGGAAAGACCTATACGACCTTGAATAAGATTTATGTAAAAACAACTATACACAGTTAATTCAAAAAATTTTCTTCGTAATTGGAAACTAAATTGGAAATATTTACCAAAATATATAAGCTAAAATATTAATCTACAAACAAGTTCGCAAAATAATAATATCAGTATGCATTTCAGATTACAATGTTTCATTACAATATGTTCACTGTTCAGTTTATTTAAATGTTATATGACTTTAAGTATTTCAATTCTAGCTCTTAATAGAATCAACTATACTTAGAACGGATTAAAATATATATTTGTTGTTTTGTAATGTTTCAAAGTTAATGAGTTTAAAAGTATAACATTAAAATTTCCCCAAAAGCTAATACTGTTTTCTAAATTTGTATCGCTTTATGTAGCTATCGACCATGAAGGCTATTGACCGATAAAAAATTTCTTTTGATAATATAAAAATTGCTTTTGATAAGGACGTGACCACCTTCCACATGTTGGTTACGTAGGCTACTGTATTATATTACATGACAGGTGTTCGAATGTTTATATAAGATTATATCAAGCGCCCGTGTTGATAGACATATAGATGTGTATCATTTATGTGATAATACGACTCTATACAATATAAGCTTAAATGACTGGAGTTGATATTGATATCTTAGTGTATTTCTGGAGTTCTGTAGATGTTTAGTTTAATGTAATATTAATAAATGGGGATTAAAGTCGATGTTTTATTCCTAGTTTGATTGGGTCCAAGTTTTAAGGAAGTTGGCTTTGTGGTTTCTAAATTTATGGTTTTTTAGTTATACTTTCAAGTTATTTAGAAATACTGTCCATGTGTTGCTGAATAACATTTCCGGAATAAATCACGATCGCACAATATGAGAATACAGTTCTGAAGCTACATTAATAATACAGATTATTCATGTTACTTAATATAATACAAGGGTAACCTCAATTCTAATTATTTTGGAATTGTAAATTATCTTTATGGTGACTTTATAACAGTTATATAGCTGTTTCACGATCTCTGAGATTTGATACGAACGTCAAAGAGTATTTCTAGAATATTTTTTCTATGTACACAGTACTTCTGGACTTTATTTGCGGCCTATTTATATCCATAACTTTATTGAGTGTTAAGATACCACGATGACGTTGAATTTATATGACATATTGTATGTTTTTCCAACATTATTAAGTTAACATGTTTAAGTTTTTCCGAAGAGTTTTATAACTGATTTAACTGAACGTTAAATAATGTAATCTCTACAACCTGTTTGATATATTTGAACTTCAACTAAACTTAGTTTGCCTTATAAATATACTCATAGGTTTTGTGTAAAAACTACTAGGATGTAATTTACTTTAAAACTACTATGTTTCTCTTAAAGTAACTCCAAATAAAGTTTAGTACATTTTTATAATTATATTGTATTGTAAACCAAGAGATAACTCAACATAATTCGCTAGTTGGTTGTAGGCTAGGATTAAAAATTGTATTTCATAGTAAGTGGTTCACAGACTTCCATGTTAAGCTTAAGATAGTGTAAGGTAGGTTATTTGAATGTACAGCTATGCCGCAACGTGACTCAACGTTCCAACCCATTCCATTCCCAATATACAATCCTTGTTGCACCTTGTTCATTCTTAATTTAACTATATATTATTATTCGGTGCTGTATTCGTTTAAGCCTGTAATGATTGTTTTGTAAATAGCCATACCATTGTGTTTTATGAATTTAAAGGTAACTGTAGGCATTTAAGTATTCATATAAAAGTTATATTTTTGGTTCATATTAAGTTGAAACTTTAATTGCCGTAATGTTAGAATTTTATATTTTTCTAAATTGTAATAATAAAATATCAATAGTCTTTAAAAATCTAAAAACATTCATGGGTGAATTTCACTTTAGTAAAAATAATATTTATAAGAAATGTAATTATAATTGATTTAAAACGTATCATTTTAATCTTCCTTTTCTCGAGTCTGTTTACTCTTCTCTACATTCCTTCTTACTTAAACACGCCAAGAGATTTTAGGATAGCGTCAAAATCGAATGACGGTTTGTTTGAATAAGTTTAGAAAAGTTACCAGATATTTTTTTAATTAAATCGTTGAATATATTTTTAAAGTGTTACAAGTGTATATTTTGTACGTTTGTGAGCGTGAGAGAGAGAGAGAGAGAGAGGGAGAGAGCTAAACACCAACCTGATGATTGCGTTCGTTTGGAAATGTCAATTGAATATTTTATAGCGTCGTAGTAATATTTTTAACATACGGTTTGTGTTATCCAGATACAGTTATGCTATTTATACGCTAGTGAGCTGTTGTATGAATGTTAATGATGTCATACGTCCAACCAATAAAGGTGTTGTTATATGTGTGGACTATTGATTAGCCCTTGTTTATTAAATGTAAGAAGAGTACACGAGTACCATACACACATTATGGTAGCTCTGACAGAAAATACCAGAGCTGCATATAGTCCTATATATCTATGTATATGTTGTCGTCATGTAAATTTTTAATTTCTCCAAACAGGAGAAAAATTCATGTTTTATAAGAATTATAAAATGTATACGCATTATAAACATTAGCTAAAAATACACTGAACAGGATGCAACTATACAGAACTAACCCCATAATTGACAAAATTAAAAAAAATAATAAAACATACGAATACTAAAACAAATATATAATTTATTTTTAACTGCACACAACAAATTTTAACACACGTTTCAATTTTTTTAATTCCTATCTGCGTCGGTTGCCATTTCAATTAAAAGTAAATTAAAAAGTAACAAATATGCAAGGAGGACGATGGTGGTGGGAATCTCCTCCTCGTAACGTCTGCATTGAAAGCTCATATGAAATTATATTTATTTTACAAGAAACAATCGTGTGTCTCTAAGAGTCTTAAGTATTCGAACCAACAAAACATTCAACTTGTAATTATTCCAAATTTAAACTTTGGTGTACATTGTCATTTTGTTTATTACCAAATCGGACATTGAGACAATGTCTGTTTAACATTTCCTCAGAAGCATATAAGCTCTAAACTTTAAATACATACAATTTTTAACGGAAAAGAATTTTGTTTTACTATTGTGAAATATATATATATTTGTCATAATTTTGTAAAAGCGAACACCAAACAAATAATATAACGCATTTCCTATGGGTTTTGTCCATTATAACCTATAATGAACTACCATGGAAACCCTATATAAACATGGTTGTTAGATATATATTAAAAAAAACATAATCTAAACGAGTTCGGAATGAACAATTGAGTTTAAAGTTACAAAGGGTCAGATACCGTCAATCTCAATGCAGATATTCTCTGTAACTACAGTTGAGGACGATCTTTTTTTCCAGCTACTGTATCTTATGTGTGATGAATATCCAAAATATTCAATTTCGTTGCAGTGTTAAATCAAGTCAATCTTTAAGTGTGGCCTTTAGATTTAAAAGTCAATTTATTAAGAGTGAATTGTGAATTATGATGAGTGAGTGTGAATTGTTATGAATATAACAATTCATTTATATACCACTGAAATACACTTCAAGAGTATAAACATATTCTACTCTCAATTTAAAATTATCTTAAAACCTATGGTATCTTAGAATAAGTTACAATCAAAGTGTGTATTTTCTATGAGCTACAGTCTCCATGTGATTGGGTACTGGACGCTGGACGCTGGACGCTTCAACGGTCAGTAGCTAGTGGCCGTTATTAAATAGTTTTGGCGTGTCCTGACTTCTCGAAGACATTTGTTCTTCAAGTAGATGCCAGTAATGAGGGCTTGGATGCAGCATTGACCCAAGACCAGTGTGATAAGGAAGTCGTGATCGCTTATGCGAGTCGCCTCTTATCAGACCAGGAGAAGAACTATACCACCACGGAGAAGGAGTGTTTAGCCTTGGTCTGGGCTTGAGGGTTATCGCTTTGTGGCTATCACTGACCACGTTGCTCTCCGATGGTTAATGAAACTTCAAGACCCGTCGGGTAGGTTGGCCCGCTGGGTGATGGAGCTGCAACAGCATGACTTCGAGATCCGTTATCGGAAGAGAACCCTAAACCGGGTAGCTGATGCTCTCTCAAGGCAGCCTGTTGGGGGAAGAACCGGTTGATGGTTTAGAAGAACCTGTCGATGGTTTGGCTGATGTTGCCGTAATTTCTGAGAACTCCATGGACGATAGGAACGGAGAACTTGAAACAGATACCAAGCAGAAGGATGCATGGTATGATCGCACCATGTCAGGAGTTCTGACGAGTCCCAAGCGTTTCCCGAGATTTTGTCTGAAGGACGGGATACTTTACACACGCTTTGGGAAACCCCAAGACGGTGAAGGAGATGAACAAGTTTGGAAAATGTGTGTTCATTCATCGAAACGGGGGAGACCCACACCGTCCACGTTAAGGATCTCAAACCTTACCGTGAAAGAACCGTGTAGTGACACTTGGTTGTGGTGGTGGGTATAAGTAAGTAAGGAGCTTTTTTTCATTTTCTCCTTTTTCTTTTTTTTGCTCCCCGATGTTGGTGGGGGGTGTAACGAGCCGTTTTAGTTGGGGGGTAAAGATGACATGATTTCGTCGTCGCTGCGAGCGGCGAGCGGTTGGCCGTGGCGATATCACCTGCCACCGTTGACCGTTGACCCGGCTTATCAGTGAAGCTTGGGTGGAAGGTCCTGGTGAGTGGACTAGGCAGTCGAGCTTCAGTCGTGGCGCGGTGAACGTCTTAGAAGTTTTCGTGTGACAAAGTGTGTCGGTAGTAGGAGTGCTTACCTACGGAAAGTGAGAGCAAAACTTAAGTGTCCTGTGAATTAGAGTTGGGTGAGAGATCCACTCTTGGGTGAGTTTCACCGAATATCTTCCTTAAAATATTTAATAATTTAAGATATTTAATTATTAATGTACTAAAATGGTTAGCGTTGCTCACCTGTGAAGACCTGCCAGTAGGCGACGTTAAAGGAGTTCGAAGGCCATTTATTTAGGCGTACAATAATAAAGTACCGTAATTATAAGAAGTGCTTGTAGATTATATTGTGGATATTTAAGTCAGCACATTATAATTATTAATTACTGGTAGCGTACGAGTTCTGGCAAGATTGGCGGGTCTAGACAGGCACTAGACATGTTCGCGCGGATGATCCGTGTAGACCCGGTCGACCCAGTGAACATAACAATAATTTGGTAGTTCGATTCAAGGAAATATATCTTGGTGGCTGCTATAGAGAGACCAGATATTTCTAAATTAATTTATCAGATTATTCATTGGATTGATGGTCGATCTGGGTGCGTCCTGCTGATAGACCCCTACGAGCGGTCCTGTGTGGGCACGTCTCAAGTAACGACACCACGTGCCGTCCTGCATTTCGGACAATCCGCGACGCGCAGACTTACTTTAAAATACCCCGAGTAAGAAACGGAGCCCGTGACGCGCACACTATCTTTAATTTACCCCGGGTCTGACAATGATGAGGCGGCTCTAGTATAGCATTTTATATTTTATTCCAATATTTGCCTGAGTCGGACCCAAATTTATCGTTGTTCTAGTGCAGCCCCTGATTACTGCTAAAAACGATCTCTGGGGTATCCCTGCCATTGTAGGCTGAGCCATCCGAGCATTAAATAAATTCTTTTGCCGATATTTTTCTACAGGGGGAAAAATACGTCATAAATTAATTTATATATAACTATTTTGGCGACTTTTCCATAGGGAAGAAGTTATCACGGAAGGTCTCATGGAAAGACTTAAGCCCGGGACAATGTTTTTTTAGTTTTGCGGTGCCCAGAGGCCAAAAACAATAGTTGTTAACCTGTTGATGAGTACACCCGTCATGTGACGTGGCTAATATGAGGGCTACGTAGAGTGGGTGTATTGCCATAAAAAGTACCACCGGGAGTAGGAAAAAATTATGGATTTCTTTAAATATAATTATTATATTACTACGATAAATGGATAGAAAACATATTTCAAACCTATTTGGAAATTTTTCGTACGAGTTATATCTCTTAGAACGTATTATTTAGATTATTATTGCGGACATTTTCCATCACGATATTATGTAAAACAAAGTTTCACGACGTTTCGGGATATGGAATCTGATCGCGTCCTCAGGTGAACTAATATCTAAAACATAGCACAATTAATTAAAATATAATCCGAACCAAACCGGTATAAAGCTGAAAACATAAAAGTTTAAAGCAGTCAAAAAAACTTACAAACGAACCATACACTAACCATTACACACAAAAGAAACCAAACACGTCCGCTCGTCACGGAGACTCAAAGACAACAGTTGTCTTTGAGGAGCATTAAATGCGCATAACGAAAACATTTAAAAAAGACGCCATATAGAGATAATTACTGAACAACATAATAATGATAATATCAATATTGGTACAAGTAATAATACCAATACAGTATTATTACATGTTCTACAAACATAACAGGAGATCCGATCGGCTTACTGAGCCGTTCGAAGCGGTAGTTTACCACTTCATAGTTTGTAGGTAAATTTATCATATCTTATTGACCAGCTAAGCTCCAACATTAAAATTAAACTCAGGAAATCACGAATATGGCTAGTTTAAGTATTCAATATCCTTTTATTGTTTAAAATTGACGGACAAACAGTTTTAAAAATTAATAATCCCAAATTTTACCATACAAATTATTAAACTTGTAGATCAGTAAGCAACTCAATTATTTTCAAATACAATAAAGTTGGTTGAAATGGTTGTTCTGGCACCGGAACCCTGATTGCCTGAGTGATAATGACTGTGTTCAGTTGTCGGAAAGCCATGGCAGCCATATTTTTCCCTCGAAGCTCTTGTTTAGCTTCCATCAAATATTCCAACAAATCCAGAACTTGTTGAATAAAAAGATTTCCCAAACCTTGGTAAGAACATAAACCTAATCGTAAACTCGTTCAACAAAAATCAACATTTCCCCATAGGTTATGGGCAATGGTTACACAATCCAAATGGGAAAATGCCTTAACGTTCATAATACTCATTCTTACATGCTAAATAGTAGTTTTCAAAGCTAAGAGAAAAGTGTCTCTTTAGTACGAATCGTGTTTTACCAGCGAGGGAAAGCCGGCATAAAGAATACAATTGAGGGAAAAACCCTTCGCTCCGTGCGATGAACATCGTAATGTAGAAATAACCTTCTAATCATTAAAATATGTAAACCCTATACTAATATTAGCGAATTTCCCATAGGGAAGAAGCTATTACCGTAGGTCTCATGGTGAGACTTAAGCCCGGGACCATGTTATTTTTTCTTCTTTAGGTGCCCAGAGTCCAAAAACAATAGTCGTTAAAATTTATATATATATATATATATATATATATATATATATATATGTATATATATATGTGTCTGTTAGCACGATAACTCTCGTAAAAATGGTCCGATCGAGACCAAATTTGGTAGAGACGTGTATTCCTACAAATGCTCGGACGAGTTCGTAAACCAGACATATCGGTCAATAGGAACAGGTAGTTTGGGGGGGGTTTTGTACCCCAAAATGGGGTTTTTTGCGTTTTTCACATGTAGTTTTTAAAAATTTTTAATTTTATATTTCACCATTAGAATCAGCTTAGAAAACTACACAATTAAGTTCCTTAAAGTTGTTCTCTATCTCTAACGGTTACCGAGATATTAAAAAATCTAAAAACAGTATGTTGTATTGTGGGGCTCCAATGTTAATCTTATGAAGGATAGGGAAAAATTAATATTTCCCATATTAATGAATATTTTTGGATAAAACTTGATATTTAGCTTCATGTGGTTGAGATCTATCCATTTATGCTTAAAAATCATAGTTTATGTGTTTATCATGGCAGCAAACCTGCATACTCTTTTCCCATGTTAATGATATAGGGAATAGGCAAAGTCCTTTTATTTATGGACAGATGTTGATGAAAGTTGGTATAAATGTTAAGATAAAAATGATTCATGGTAGAAATGACTTCTTTCAGTGTTCCTCACAGCAGCTAACCTGCACACTCTTTCCTATGTTAATCTTATGGAGAATAGGCAAATAATTCTCATGTTTATGGACATATTTTTATAAAACGTCATATATTAAATTATTGATTTGGGAATTCGCTGAGTACACAGGTCTGCTGCGACGGGTTTTTTTTAACTTTACATGGTTGTTATAAATGTTTTAACTTCTGTTGTTTACGAAAATCACCTAAAATATCATAAGTGTAAAATTATATACTTGATAAATACTTGATAAATGATGTACCATTATGAAATAAGCTCGTTGTATCTTGAAAACTCATAAACGACATTATCGACAAACAACTATATACAAAACTATATAATACGAGATTGCTTGTCAACTTGTCAACAGCAATAAATATATTAGTATTATTTATTTATATCTAATGGGGCTATTCACCCCTTAGAATATAAAAACCTATTAACCTTATTTGCATATTTTGACCTAATGAACCACACTTCATGAAGTATGGTGATGGACTTAACGGAGACCTTGTAATATAGTTCTAATATAGTTTTTGAACTTATTCTTCTATTTTCATAATGTTTTGGTCCGTTTAAAGTAAAGAAAATCCATCTCCAAAATGTAGAGTGTTCCATATTGACCGATATGTCTGGTTTACGAACTCGTTCGAGCAAATGAAGAAGGAATACACGTCTCTACCAAATGTGGTTTCGATCGGACTGTTTTTACGGGAGTTATCGTGTTCAATATATATATATATATATATATATATATATATTTCACTATTTAGTTCATCAAGTAGGGCTACTAATATAATTATCTTTCAATAAGTCAACCGAGTACCCTTATGAAACATTTTAATTAAAATGTTTCATAAGGGTACTCGGTTGACTTATTTAAAGATAATATATATATATATATATATATATATATGTAAATATATATATATGTGTGTGTATATAAATTTTAATGACTATTGTTTTGGCCTCTGGGCACCTAAACAGAAAATAATAGCTTCTTCCCTATGAGAAATTCACTAACATATAATTAAGCTACGTTGATGGTTTCCACGTAGTTTCATTGTAGTCGCAAATAGTTTATCTGAAGAAAAGTGCTGTTTTATGTTAATGCATGAAAATTGGCGTTACACGCTTTTATTGGATCATTGTGTGAAATTTAGGAACATAATTTGAATGTGGAGGATACAAATTTAAATATACCGTACGAAGTTCGTGGATTCAAAAATTTTAATGTCACATAATAACTGAAGCTTATTCTTCTTAACTCAAAAATGTATTCATTTTTAATAGACATAGTTCGATAAATAAAACTAAAACTTTCAGAATTTATTTCATTGAGCTAATAAAAAACATTCATTTTTATTTACTTTTCCAACTTTCACTATTTTTGGGATTTAAAAGATACTAAAAATGTTTTAGGAAATACAATAAATAAAATTCTATTTATAAATGTTCTACCATAAATGTTCACACAATAGTCTTGACCACCACGAAATATTGAGTTCATCTCCAGTAATAACCGCGAGGTTTTAAAATTAGGCTAACAGACGGAACTGTTTTATCGTGTTAATTTGCTGTGTATAAATGTGTGTATTCGTGTCTTTTGTTTTAAATTATTATGAGTCCTTTAGACATAGATACTTGATAATGCCATTCGAGCGAAACATACGATGAATTAAGCCTTTGTGCGAACCGTGGACACATAAGTAATCACTAAATTATTCTAATTACACAGTCCGGGCTAAAATAATGGATATTATAAATGTACGTAAACAGTCTTATAATAATAGGCTATACACATGATGACGACACTTTACAATTAAACATATTACACATTACCATACCATAATACCATATGTATCATAAATTTTATGAATAAACTAAATGGACATGTTGAATAGTTATTTCCTTGTAATTTGTTGGATAGAGAGAGAGAGTCATGAGATGGAGGAAGTGCAACACATTACCGGAGGGCCGGCAGAGGGAGTTGCCGGCATGGCATTCCGGTAATTTCGATTAATTATGAATGTATTAAGTCAAATATGGTATTTTATTGTATTTCTAAAACATATAATTACATAAAAAAGTTTAAACTAGCATGTTGGTGATTAATGCGTTAACATGTTTTGTTACGTAGTGAATATTACCGGAACTGAACTCGAACAGTTCAGTCATTACATATAGTCATTCGTATGTTTTAAATTGGCAAATTTAACTCCTTATGTACTAAAACACATGGATTCGACTCGTCAGGTTTTGACAGTAAATTAAATCGATATTACGTTTTTACTGGTACACAGTTTAATATCCCTAACATTTAACATCCTAAATTGGCCAATAACGATATAATGCATAATCTTACTACAAAATACCACTGAACTATAAGTTTTTCACAGTCTATAACACATTTTTCTGCTACATAGCCGCAGTTTTCTGTATACTATAACACAATCATTAGTATATGAATCTTAAGATATGAATAGTAAATGCATTTGAATATGGATAACCCAATAGTTATCGACGATAGCTATTTAAATCATTCTTTGTTTTATAAAACAATATCAGTACTCAGACGTAACTTTACAATAATTTTAACTTTAACAATAATTTCACTATTGTAATAGCACGATCTTTAGACAATTTTTAGTCAACTTCTAACAAAAATAATTGTTGGAAAGGTTGGAGATTTAACAATGCCCATGTTTTCAAAGAGCTTTGGTGATGTGAAAACTAACATTTCGCTACATTAGCAATACCAACATTACAATTGAGTAAAAGCTAAAACACTATCAGATTACAATAAATTAACTACGCTCTACTTAAAATTTGAAAAAGGATATATTTTAAAGTACTTAATTAGAAACACGAGCTTAATTATTTGTCGGTTTGAAGCCCATGTTTACGTAATCACTATAATCACTGCAAAAACGTTTATATTTATTTACAATTATTTAACTCAGTAACACGCAGGGTGTTAGCAAAAAAAGAATGGTGCAACTACAGTATGACCCCACTAAATACTACGACACCATAAAATATCCACATCACTGATATACAGACAGCACTCTATGGAGCTTAGTTAGTTTTAAACCCAAATAAAAAAAAAATAATCATACCAATAGCACGATGTACAATTTTTGTCGCAAACATAAATATTCATTTTCAGTGTAAGTTATTGCTAAACTGCCGAAGATTACCTAACAAGATTTAAATTTTATAATTACAATGTTTTTGTATCAACATACTAGTTACATAGGTACGTACGAGCTTAAATTTGAAGCTGCATTTAATGCTTGAGGTAATCAACGTATAATCACGCAAAAAACTGTTTTTTCTCTATTTAGTTTGATTTTAGTTATTTATGTGGGTGTTAATCACTATGATACTACGACACCATAAAATATCCACATCACTGATATACAGACAGCACTCTATGGAGCTTAGTTAGTTTTAGTGTTACCCGTAAAAATATCAATTACTAACCTGACTCAACTCCACAAAACGCTGAATGATGTTAATACACATTATGATGTTGCGCAAACATATAGTTACCATAATATTTTCATATTACTACAGTGTAAGTATCGCGTCTAAGTGCTAACCTGCCGAAGATTACCTAACAGAGGTTTTAGTTATTTATTAGAGCTGATAAATTCTGTGATTGTATTATCATTACAATGTTTTTGATATCAATGATCATGCCTATGGACGAAAACGAGTTACATAGCTGATAGCCTGGTTACATAGGGCAGAGGTAGGCGTACGTTCTTACCAACGCCAGTTCAGCAAATTCAGCGCCAAGCTGCATTTAGGTTGTGCTTCGCCTATCGGACAGTATCAAAGCCTGTCGTCCTGGTTTTTACTGGAATAGTCCCTGTCAAGCTATTGTCGGAGACAAACTGTGAGCGATGACCGGTGTGTGTAGTGTTCTTGTGATGTGTGGTGTGTGTGTTAACGTCCAAACTATTGACTACTTCGTTAATCCGCAAAGATCATCCTCATAATTAAACCAGATAGTAAGAGGCAGTGGTTTGGTCTCCACGTTATACTGTAGGTCCCTTAGATATCCCATTCACTGTTGCGCTATTAATTAAAAGTTTTGTTTTAGGAACTTATCAGCCTTAGTCAGTAACACGACAACAATATTGCGTCTCAATCATCTTACTTTTTCATTCATACTTGGCTTAAAATACGAGTACCTACCTTGGTAGGTCACCATTTCACTAAAACTAAAACTAAAGACAGTTTGAAATCAGTAAGGAGGCAGCGTGATCTGAAAAGCACTCCCGAACCTTGCAACAATGGCAACATAGCCGGAAGCACGACACTCGAGGACGATGGAATGGACGAATTATTATGCAGGCTAATCCTGACGATGCAGAGTGTCGGCAAAGGTCCCACCTGGAGACTACTCAAAAACTTGGAGTTTTTCGGTGGACACGGGCTGTAACAGAATAATGGAGGATGAGATAATCAAGGATTGTTTGTCACAGTTAACCTGGGGCATCCTCCTTGAAAGGAAAAGTGATCTTGACCACAAGATTCCATAACTAAGGGTACGACCTCCAAGGACTTAAGTTAAATTTAGGCTTAGCCTAATGTGATACGAAACAATTTCAGGTCAGAATCCTAAAGAGTAGAGGAGGTTTTTTAGTGGGTAGAACCGTTACTTGTTTTATATTTTTATTTTATACACAGGAGTTCCACACTACAGGCTGGCTAATGGTATGCGTTATGCATTTTTCCTACCTTACC
Organism: Nephotettix cincticeps; assembly: GCA_023375725.1. Classification (NCBI taxonomy): domain Eukaryota; kingdom Metazoa; phylum Arthropoda; class Insecta; order Hemiptera; family Cicadellidae; genus Nephotettix; species Nephotettix cincticeps. The sequence goes on from CM041786.1 coordinate 65,631,755, forward strand.
CTAAAAAAATCAAATCATATAAGTTGTTTTTATTAATCAAACTCCTAAAATATATTTTTACGATTTTACTCAAATGGCATGGACCAATTAGTCTATACAACCTGCGACTAACTGTACAACGCCATTGTATTGAATTTTACTGTACTGTACAGTTTTTATACACATAATTATCAGAAATGTTACGCTTTAGCTCAAAATAAAAGAAACCCTTTATTTTTAATACATAATGAATCTACGCCTGGAAAGTCTTATTATCTACATTTAAATCATCTGAACTCTAGAATATTAAACTAACAGGAGAAGGTGTGTGTTTGCGTGTGAGTGTTAGTGTGCGATTGTGTCTGTATTACACAGCCACCGCACCATTTATCCGAGTAAGTATGTGTTCACATATTGATCATACTACCAGGCGTCTTATCATTTGTTCATTTTTAAGACTAGTTAGCCCCTAAAATGTTAATTAATCCTAATTTCTATGATTTATAGCGACCACTTCAAAAACTAAGAACTATTTAATATACGAGAAATCAATTTTGTGGCTAAAATAATTCATAAAACTTATTAAAAATTCCTGTCTACTAAGTACTGATTGGTCAAATAAATAGATTAGTAATTTGAACTAATAACACGGTAGGTTGTCAAAACGGGTTGTTGAGATAATCTCTTAAAAAAAAGAAAGAGATTAATCTCTTTCTTACTTACTTGCTGAACGTTTCTCAACAAAGAAGGTGCGACATGGAACTCTTGGTTATATCACCCAATAAAAGCGACAACAAAATGTTTGTTATTACATTTAGTTGGGGAGGGTTTCCCGTGGAATCTTAAAACATATAGTAGTATATTTGTTATGATTTGATGAATGTGTTTAACAATTCGAATCATTTTCATAAATGTTTCATAATTTTTCCACACTTTTATAGGGAGAAATTATGTGTCAATTTACTTTACCATAAAAATACCATTTACTTTATTTCTTGGAGAGAGAAGTAAGCACTTAATCCCAAATTATCAAGACAAATTAGTTTAAAATTAGTTTCCTCAAAGTAGTCCAACTGCAATCCAGTCACGAAGGGGCACTAATGCCCCTTAAGTGAAACTTGTGGACTGAGGGATGGTTTGAAAATTCAAAAACGTCTTATGATAGACATAGATTTAAAGATTATACTATACGGTAATAATAATATGTATAATTATCATTGAAAATGTAAAATGGGTAAAATACAGAGAACTAGCTTTTACATGTTTTGAAAAACTGATAAAACAAAAATATTTTAAACCTAAAATTTTATTTGTCATTTTCAGACGTTAAGGTAACATATTTTATCGTTTCGTTACCCTTTAAAAAAACTTTAGATAAAATCTAAACTTTTGATAGTTATTGTTATAAAGAATTGGTTACACTGTAACAATTTGCACATGTTTAAATAATACATTAAAATGCTGTAGAGAAATTCAAAATATCTAGTAGATAAAGAGATTCAAATATAATGCAGCAAGATCTTAGACAAAGAAAGCTCTTGAGCTAAAAATAAAGAGTGAGTCATCTCTTTGTCGTCAAGTCTGGATAAATCACCGGCGCGACGCAGCGTCTCTATCTGCGTTTCGTGTCTTGGACGATTCGTTTTGTTAATTTTTGAAGAAAAATTAAAACATGAACAGGAAATGAAATGAACAGTAAGATATTTCTCCTCTTCAATGAGTTACCTGTAATATAAAGATAATTATTTCATACACACTGTATAAATAATACTTTTAATTATATTAACAACAGAAAATCATGAATACATGTTTATCCATTCTAATACATAATTCCCAATTTACAATCATATGTTTATTTGCACATTTACAATCATTGGTTTATTATATTTGTTCTATGGCATGTTATTGTTTACAAATAGTTCTTTTCATAATAAAATGTGATTTGGTGGTTAAATATTATTCTTGTGTTATTTATTTAAGATTTAGCACCTGCTATACAATTCAAGTTCATGAAAAAGATTTTATATATGCATCTGGCACTGATAAATACAATAGTAAAAAATATAACAAAATATCAAATAATTATGAAATGTTATTTCTATTCTCTTTTTCTCTAAAAGGATAAAATGCACTTGTGCAAACATATTATGGATTGTCCAAACCCCCACAAAAACCAAACAACGAAGAACTCAGTTGCAGAAACAGGAGTTCAAAAGAAGGAGCTGTCGCCTTTTGCCCGCAGCTTGAAGATAGTAAGGTCACCTCAATCGACGACCGAATCAGGAGTTCTGAGGACCTCTCCGCCTTCAGCCCCTTTCAGGACATAAAAAGGTGTAGAAGCGTCCTTAGAGACAGGTGTAGCGAAGGACACCTTACCTGAAATTGAGATACCTCCAACCACTCTCCTAACGTTCAGGGTATTCCAAAACCTAGAAGCCCTGAGAAGCCCTTTATGAACGTGGAAGTCCTGCGACGTCCAATCGATGACGCTGAGACCAATGTTGACGCTCACCTGAAGGTCATAGGTATTGCTCTTGCGTCCCTATGGACGACGTTGGAGACGTTTAAGGTTCTAAACAATGTGAACCAAACAGTTAAGACTAGCGAGGGCGAGGGCTCATAAAACCAAGGCGGCAAACAGAATCCTGTCCTTACTCACCCCTCTATAAAAGCGCCACAAACGGAGGAAGAGGCAACGAAGGAAGTCGACAGGGTCGGGGGCTAGTTCCCTTCACTTGGAAGACTCATCCAGCCAGCACCTACCACTGAGGGAGGCGTCTCCTGACTGTGCTGATGCACCTCGGAAGGAAAAGGCCAATCCCCTGCAGCCGAAGGCGAGGCCCAACCCGGATACCCCCCTCAATAAGGTTGAGTCCCATAAGGAAAAGTGGAAGCGGATGCGTGAGGAAAAGCGGAAGCTCCATCCCGATCCCTCCCCTCAGAAGCGTCTCCCAAAACAGCTGGTACCCTCCAAGCTGGCTCCAGGAAAGAAGATTCCTCAAGGGATGCCGTTCTTATCAGGCCGGCTCATGGTCACTCCTTCAGTGAGGTTCTAGCAGGCATTCGGAAACAGGTCAAGCCAGAAACATTTGGAGCAGTCATTCGCTCCATGAGGAGAAACAGGGCTGGTGCGGTTCTGGTGGAGCTCGGGAGTTAAACTAAAGATATAACCGACTTTGAAAACGCGGTCCAGGCAGGGAGGGTCTGTGCGTCAGCTGGAGCACAGGGTGGAGGTCGAGGTCCGGGATCTGGACTCAGGAGGTGACTGAGGCGGTTAAAAACACCCCAGAAAGCCTCGCTGAGGGCACCAAAGTTTTCCTGACAGCCTAGAACAGCAGGGGGCTGAAAATAGCTGTTGTGGCCCTTAGGTCACGGGGGCCACTCAGCTCTTGTAGGCCGGAAAGCTGAAAGTAGGCTGGGTCATGGGGAGGGTCCGGCCCAAGACCGTGGTCTCCTACTGCTTCCAATGCTTCGGGCACGAGCAACAGCTGTCCGTGTGCAAAGGACCTGATCATCAGGAAGCCGACTCTGCGTAGAGGAGGGACATTGCAGGTCCGTCTGCACAGCAAAGGCCAAGTGCTGTCTCTGTGTGGAGAAGAAGTACTCTTCATGACACATCCCCGGAACTTGAGCCTGTCACGTTTTCGATGGGCTCTTGATGACTTCCGGCAGCGACAGAAATAGATAATGAAAATCCTGCAGGGGATCCTCCACAGAAGTGTACTGGCAGACCACCTCTTGACACAGTTAGTCGGGGAGTGGGATGTTGAGCTAGTCATTGATTCCGACTAGCAACACGACAGAGACAGTCCGGAGTGTTTTAGTGACACCCTCGGAACAACAGGTATCTGGATTCCGGATCTCCGGAATTTTTGATCCTGGGTCACGGTGCCGGCGTAGGTTTTGTGTGGTTGAGAGAAAATCGGTTCACGGTTGTGAGCTGCTATCTCACTTATGAAGCAAGAATCTGGAGTTTGCTGCCAGAACAGGACTCATCGTCGTGAATAAGGGCACCCACTTTCAAAAGCCCAGGCTATCGGGGTACTATTCCCGACGTCACCTTTGTGTCGGAACATCTCTTTTCTTGTAATATTAAGTTTAAAATCTAAAAAATTAACATTACGCTTATGGAGAATAAAAATGTAAACAATACAAATCAAAACATCTGTTTATAACCGTTTGAGAATTGTTGATTGAAGATGGTGGTGAAAAATATGTAAATAGAGGTTTTGCATGAATATTCATTTTATGTATAAACAAAAAATTATAAAATTACTAAACAATTTGTACAACCTAAAGGGTAAAATAACTGCGAAATAAAAGCAAAGTATTTCCAAAATCTTTCGTATTTTGATAGAAAACGTATTCATTATACTGCTTGAAGCCACTGTAACAAACCAATTAATTGGTGTAAATTAAATTTCTCTTATGGTTTTCTATCCTAATTCCTTTTATAACAAAATCAGTTGATCACAGGCTAGTAATATATTTATGGATAATTAAAAGCAGTACAAGATCAGCTAAAACAATTGAGGTTGGACGAAAAATCCTTAAACGACGGCCTGCATTCGGCCGAAGTCGAAGCTCAGTGGTGGCGCATAGGTTTCATGATTCTGAGGAAGTGAGATCGATTCCCACCCACCCGGGGACTATATTTTTTCCAGTGTTTATGCTATATTAATTAAGGTATATGATATCGGTTTTACTTAAGCTACATAAATGTTTTCATTGAGTACTACATGTGTTTTAATTTTGCTAATTAACTTTTATAATTCATGTCTTATTCTCCTCGAGCAAAGCTCGGTCACCATGTGCTGTTAATTTTATGGAGGTTAAGAAAAAATTCATATTTCCCATATCAATCAATATTTTTGGATTAATCTTGGTATTTACCTTCATCTGGTTGAGGTCTATTCATTTATGCTTAAAAATCATAGTTTAAGTGTTTATCATGGCAGAAAACCTGCATACTCTTTTCCCATATTAATTATATAGGGAATACGCAAACTCCTTTATTTATGTAGAGATGTGGATGAAAGTTGGTATAAATGTTAGAAAAAATTATTTGTGGTAGAAATACCTAATTTCAGTGTTTCTCACAGCAGCAAACCTGCACATTCTTTTCCATTTTAATCGTATGGAGAATAGGCAATTAATTCTCATGATTATAGAGATTTTAATAGAACTTGTCATATATTATTATTATTATTACATTATTGATTCGGAAATTCGCTGAGTACGCAGGTCTGCTGTAACGGGGTTGTTTTATATATTCAGCCGTTAACAAGCCGCAGACAGTTAAAGATATAGTACAATACACTAAGTTTGAGATTAATAGGAAAAAATGTAACAGCTGTTGTCGCCTACATACTCTACCTTCGTGGCAGTTTGGTTGCATAAATAATAATAATTATTGGCAATAGCTATTATTGCCAATGCAGTTTATGAATACGGTTGTTTATTTTCTTAATTCGTCTATGCCCTCCCTGTTTTTTATTATATCTTTGGTTTTCTCTGATCTTTTCATCTTGGAGTCTGATGGTTGTACCCTGGATGTTACTCTCATATACAGGTTCAAAAATTACATTCGCCCTAAGAAAACCCATAAAACATAGATTAATCAGATAGAAGAAATGTCCCCTCCACGATAGAAAAACGCAGCCATTTCCAAACATTTAATTTAATATTTTAGAATCTCTTCAAAACAAGGTATTGTTTAAAGTTTCGTTCAAGGTTTAGTTTATAAGATCCCAATACTGGCACAGTTAAAATTGAATATTCATTCAATATTCACATTGAATATTTATATCATAAATTATTATATTATAATAATTATAAAAATATGTACACATTGAAGAGACAACTCCTTAGAAATGGCTGTGTACAGTACAAGTATCAAGCGACAAAGGTTGGCCTCGTGAAGGCTACTCCCATTATATAAGTATTTATTAAAACAAATTAACTATATTACAAACATTACTTACCTAAACATACAAATATTTACGTTATAGAGTATTTTAATATGCATATTTTAATATAAAAAAATTTAGAATTTTACTGAGATGTATTTATATTTAACCAGATTATTGAAAAGAGTTCCTCTTCATCACGATATAATAATATAAAACCTGTTTATAAGTTAATTTAATTACAAGAGTAAAGATTAAAAAACTATCAATAACCATAGCTAGAAATCACAAGTTGGTTGGAACCGAGCCATCCAAAGTTGGTACATTATGGTGTCCAACTCCAGGAGAAGGAACAGAGCCATCCAAAGTTGGTACATTATGGTGTCCAACTCCAGGGGAAGGAACCAAGCCATCCAAAGTCGGTACATTATGGTGTCCAACTCCAGGGGAAGGAACCGAGCCATCCAAAGTCGGTACATTATGGTGTCCAACTCCAGGGGAATGAACCGAGCCATCCAAAGTCGGTACTTTATGGTGTCCAACTCCAGGGGAATGAACCGAGCCATCCAAAGTCGGTACATTATGGTGTCCAACTTCAGGGGAAGGAACTGAGCCATCCAAAGTCGGTACATTATGGTGTCCAACTCCAGGGGAAGGAACCGAGCCATCCAAAGTCGGTACATTATGGTGTCCAACTCCAGGGGAAGGAACCGAGCCATCCAAAGTCGGTACATTATGGTGTCCAACTCCAGGGGAAGGAACCGAGCCATCCAAAGTCGGTACATTATGGTGTCCAACTCCAGGGGAAGGAACCGAGCCATCCAAAGTCGGTACATTATGGTGTCCAACTCCAGGGGAAGGAACCGAGCCATCCAAAGTCGGTACATTATGGTGTCCAACTCCAGGGGAAGGAACCGAGCCATCCAAAGTCGGTACATTATGGTGTCCAACTCCAGGGGAATGAACCGCGCCATCCAAAGTCGGTACATTATCGTGTCCTACTCCAGGGGAAGGAACCGAGCCATCATCTCCAATGGCAATAGCTATTACAAAACATAGTTTTAGTTGAATATATTAATTAACATCACACCCGTACTTCTTGATAAAAAAATTCACACAACAAACAACATATTTATTGTTAATAAAGCTTTGCTCGTTACAAAAGAAACGTGAAGCTGGTTATTTACCTGAAGAAAATGTGATACAAGGTGTATGAGCTAAATAATTAGCAGTTTAATTCAAATGTTCATGCTATCAGAAAGGAGGTTTTAAATAAAATGTTCTTATAGAGATAATGTTATTAATGGCTAAAATTTTCTATTATATTTATTCCCACCTAAATTATTTTAAAAGTAGGAAGTATATTATGCTTTAAAAATTTTCTATCGTCAAGTTGATACATCCAATTTAGGTTCTCATATATTCGAAAAAATATATTTTTAAAAAAGAGTTCTGTATACATGAATGCACGCACACGTGTGTGTCTATGTAGGTGTGTGTTTTAGTTATGTGCAGTTATTTAGTTAGTAAGTTATTTAGTACTCACAGCCTACAATTAGTATTAGTATTGTCTGAACAAGAAACAATTAATATGCGGTTAAACATTCACCTTATCTTGAAGGTTTTATTATAATTCTTGATTTTCAAGGACCTTTAAATTCTAATATTAATAGATTTGTAGGTTTCTCTACAAAACAGTAAATTTGAAAAATAATATACTAGACAATCACCATCGATATCGGTATATTTGATTTCAAGGATATATCTCGTATAAATAGAGTATTTTGAATTAGTAAACGACAAATAGTTGCAGAGAAAGGTTTAATTTACAGTCCTCAGTAAACAGTTGAAACGTCGAGACACTAGATGCGTTTCTAAGCGAGAGTAAAAATATTATATTTTTCCTTTTTTGATTGGATTCCCACGAGAGTTGGTATGCAACTTAAAGCTTGATCACTTAACTCGAATAAGGTATTATTACCTCGTAGAGAATACCCTCTAGAGGTTTGTGGTAAGAGGTTATACGGCAGAAACTTCAAAATCTTTCCAATTCCACATAAATAACAAATTAATTATTTTAAATTTTATTTTAGAGCGAAAATGTCTAATTTGACAGTAGCTTGCCTCATTGGCACAGTTGTTTACGTATTTGTGATTTAAAGCCATGAAATAAAGTTTTGCGAAGTTTTGACCAATAATAGATTAGTCAATAGATTATTTGTAAATAGCTGTATTTTATTAATCTTATCCGTAATATATTTTAGTCGGATGATTAAATTATAATGCTATGATTGTTACACGAGTCTCTCCTTTAGTTTTAGTAAAGAAAACATCTCTTTTATGTTTTATAAAATTTTAGTCTAGGAACAATTTTTTAGCTAGATGAAAGTTTATAAAAGTCAATGAATTTTTTTTTTATTTAACGACGAAACGTTTGCCCTTTAAAGATCCAGAGGCTATACACAATGAAATGTTTTCATGGGCAAATTCTACAACATGATTATAACGGTATATATTGTAGTCCATTGGGGCATGAACATATTGTTACAGCTGAAAAGAAGCTCGCCATTACACCAAATTATGTAGCGAATATGAGACATTAGAGCTACACAATATTTTTGGAAGGGGGGCTATATTTTATTAATAAGACTCATTGCATGAAATAATAAACTATAATAAGGTAAAGGCCAATTTCCATGAAACTTCATATTTCCTCGGAGGATAAAATTATGTAATATTATTAATTTTAAACTTAATTCTTTGAATTATAATTCAGATCTTTTAAAATCTCCAGATCAGCAGAAAGAGGTAGATACCATGAGCTCCATTGCCAGGTCCTCTCCCATGACCGCCAGCATTGCCTGAGGAACCGTTGGCTTGGAAACGTCTAGGTCGGATGGGCGGACCTTCCAATGCAGATCCTGGCCAATAACAAAAAAGTTATCCTTTAATCGAACCTAACACATGTTTCTTAAAAAATAGGTTCTCTTTCTCCTCAAAGTTTCCCAAAATCTTCAGAAAGTAATGAATAAGTAACCGACATCATTGAAGTGACACATAATTTCTCCCTTTAAAAGCAACAATTCAGTCATATTCAAAGTAAAATTAGTAAAAACACGACACATGCAATAATAAATTAAAAGGGATGGTAGTTAAGTTCAATGAGAGATAGGACAGCTATACTTTTTGAGTCTTGTATAATAATATTGTACAATTTTATTGAAAGCTATTCAACCCCCACTTTTATCATACTTGGTATTAATTAAAACTTGACAATTAATTTGATGTTAATTAAAAATCTAATCTACGAAATCTATAGAAAATACTTGTTTTCTGTTTCTTTCAGAAAACTAGTTTTCTGTTACAGGAGGAAAGTATATGTCAATCCACTTCTTATTTTTTTAAATAAAAGTTTATTTCAAATTTGTTTAAGTTAATACGATGCTTGTTCAAAACACCCTATAATCCATCTAAAAAATAAATAAATAATAATGGTTTTGTCCTGTAACCAATCTTGAATTAGTTTCCTTCGATGATCTCAAAAATAACTGTATATTAGTGTATATTGTAGTTATTTTAAAAGGCACTAGCAGAGACGGCCAGGTACGTCGTCCGGTTGCGGAATCTTGTACGACCACCTGAATGACGAGATTTATATGGTTGAGAAGGTTGGACATAGATAGACTGCATAGATTATTAAAATGGCGACCATACGACAAGGTAGGTATTTTATGCCCAGCATGAATGAGAAACGAGTGTTTGATGACTGTGGTGCGATCTTGTAGTCTTGTTACTAACTAAGGTTGAGATTTTCCTTAGACAGGACAGTTAATTAATAGCCCAACAGTGAATGGCAAATCTATGGGACCTACGGTTTAACGTGAAATCCGAACCACTGTCTCTGAATTATGAACTGATTTAATTATGAGGACGTTATTTACGAATCAACGTAGTATTCAACAGTGTGGACGTTAATCTACAAAAGACACTACACCTATCAACCATCACTCACAACTATCTACAGTTAGTGACCTCCTAGTAGCTGGATTACAGGGCGACACCACCGTCCAAGTCAATTTAACTATCTAGATAGTCTATTTAAAGAAATCTATCAAATTGAATTATACTTCAAACCAACCCAGATCCGGACTCAATAGCTCAAAAGACCCTCAGACAAGGAAACTGTCTACCCCAGGATGTCCTCATCCTTTCGTTATAAGACACCCGGCCTAGGAAAGTTCATCCCCCGGCCGGGAAACAACGAGGGCAAGCCAAGTAAGCACCAAACATCCAGCCAGACCCTAGGCAGCCCCAGGTGCACACTAAGGAGATACACCACCTCCCTGTTAATTTTGATCAAACTGGGTGTTCAGGCTCAGCCAGGAGTTAATCAATCCCCCAGGAAAGGTAAGAAGGAACTTGGAAAACCCGGGGAGTTCGTACAGGGAAGCCATTCACTTTGGATAGCCAAAGATTGCCTAAAATGTGACACCTTGTTTTTAAAGAACCAAAATTCAAACTCTGGACTACTAAAACCCAGTAAGACAGCAATCTAGGGTTGTGGCTAATAAATAATAATACGCGTAATATTAATTAGTGATAAACCTTTCATTGTACTTAATAAATGTAAAAAGGTTATTTTACGTAAAACGGCCTATCAACATTGTTAGAATTTATTAGACTATAAAGTCTGGTCTGGATTTACTATAATTTTCAACGACATTATGAAACCCAGATTATATTTTAAACTAAGATAAGGCTACGTTAAACCAAAGACAAGGCCGAGGACAAGGGACAAGCGATCAATCTGCCCGCACACCAACGGATGTGACCTATACCTACAGAAGAGGTAGGAGGAATAATGCTCTCAGCGTTATCTAGTTATGATACATCAAATCATCAATCAATCTGCCCGCACACCAACGGATGTGACCTATACCTACAGAAGAGGTAGGAGGAATAATGCTCTCAGCGTTATCTAGTTATGATACATCAAATCATCAATCAATCTGCCCGCACACCAACGGATGTGACCTATACCTACAGAAGAGGTAGGAGGAATAATGCTCTCAGCGTTATCTAGTTATGATACATCAAATCATCAATCAATCTGCCCGCACACCAACGGATGTGACCTATACCTACAGAAGAGGTAGGAGGAATAATGCTCTCAGCGTTATCTAGTTATGATACATCAAATCATCATTCAATTCACCAAAGTGAATATAGATAAATAATGCTCTCAGCATATCTTTTATGATACATAAATATCAATCAATCTGAAATTTATACCTACAGAAATTAAATAATTTTTTTATCTAGTTATGATACATCAATTTCAATCTGCCCGCACACATATTTTGAAATAAAATAATCTCTGTTCTAGTTATGATACATAAATCATCAATCAATTAAAAAACGGAATTATAAAAAAAGATACATATGCTCTCAGCGTTATCTTTTAATAAATCATCATATTCCGCACACCAACGGATGTGAAAACTACAGAAGATTAAAAAATAATGCTCTAAGTTATCTATTTATGATACATCAAATATATTTAGTATAAAAAAAATTTAGAAATATATAAAACAAAAAAATATTTTTTATACCTTTTTTATAATAAATTTTTAATTATTATAAATTAACTACATTATTATGCTATTTATAGTATTTTGAAATAAAACTAGATCTCCTGTTCTTTGTAAATAAAATTAATTTTAAATCTAATATTAAAAAATAGTTACATTTGCAAGTATTTTAATAAACTTCATATTCCCGGATTCTTTGATGAAAACTATATTTGAAGAATCAAATTATTTAATGGTAATGGTAAGTTCATGGCATTTTTCCTTAAAAATATTTAGTATGAAATAATCTATAAAAAATATATATAGCCGAATAGAATATATTAATATTTTGGCCCTTCCCTTTATTTATACATTTTTATGTGCTAATTATTGTACAAAATTACAATTAACTTATATTCAATAGATGCAATAGGTATGGTAGATGGAGCATCAGACATACGCCCTTGAAAACACGATTCGTTTTTAATTCGAGCTTATTCAAATAAACTTACCAACAATTGTAATGAACAAAGACACAAGGTATACGTAGTTCAAACACATAATTAAGAGCTATGTGGCAATTTCCCTCGTAGTTTGTGAACAGTTATCCGCCAAAACGACGAATTACAAAAGTACTGCTGTTTCATGCTTCAGCGTGAAAATCACCTTTATGCGTTTCTGTCAGATCATCGCGCATAATCGAGGAAAACGTTTAGGAAATGGGAAATATGACATTTTGGAAGCATCATGAGAAATTATTCATTCAATATTAAATTTCAAATTTTAACTTAAGTTAACTTTCTTAGTCTGTAAAAATCATTACTTCTTAACGTATAGCAGTAGAGTACCTCTGTCACAGCAGACCTATGTACTGTATAGCCTAGTCAACAAATTTATATTTATTTTATCTTACCACCGCCACTCATGTACTTTCACCAGTTTTAATTTTAATAACGAACATCAGCTCACGAGATCAGCTGACTCTCTTCCTACTTTGGTTAGGAAAGCATTACTTTCGACCCGTAAACCATATATTGAAATAGTCATTTTTATAGCACTGTGACAATAAATATTAATACGTGTTCCAGAATCCTTTTTGTTTCAAAATAAATATTTTATGTATTAACTTTTTAATTTCTAGATTTATGCGTTTTATAAAAGTAAAACGAGATGAATTTTACCAAATGTAATTATCCTAATAATGTTTATAAAGTATTATTTATTATTTTGAAAATAAGGAAATGTAACTTGTCAAAAATGAGCATGTATATTATTAAATACTCTGTAATATATATGCTCAGTGTTGTTTTTTATTGTTATAAAATTATTGGAATATTTCAACCAAACATCGGACAAAAACTTTTAACAGGGTGGATTCCTTTGTTATTTTAGTTTAGATATTTAAATATATGAAAATAAATTGCCACATTATCCAGCAGTGGACAACTTAATTTGAGCTCAATTTAAATTTTTTGTTTGGGACGCCCTACTTTACCTTAATTTTACAACGTTTTTAGTGGTTTCCCCCCAAAAAACATAATTTAAAGAATTTGTCCAGTTGAATTAGTTTTAAAAACCCCAGCCATTTACTAGGTACAAAGAGACTAAGTTAACAAAAGATTTTGATATTTTGTTAACTGGCATCATTTGTTTTTTAACTATGCGTTTGTCAGTAAACCTTGATAGAAAATGATTACATTTTTAACATATTTAAATATATAGTTAAGGGTTTCAATATTGCAGTAAACTTAACTTTTTAATTATAAGAGAAAATCTAAAAGTGTTTTTTCAGAAAAATAAATATACCCCCGTCGCAGCAGACCTGCGTACTCAGCGAATTTCCAAATCAATTTTATAATAATAATATATGGCAAGTTTTATAAAAATCTGTCCATAAACATGGGAATTATTTGCTTATTCTCAATGAGATTAACATGGCAAAGAGTGTGCAGGTTTGCTGCTGAGAGGAACACTGAAATTAGGCATTTCTACCATAAATAATTTTTATCGTAACATTTATACCAACTTTCATCAACATCTGTCCATAAACAAAGGAGTTTGCCTATTCCCTATATGATTATTATGGGAAAAGAGTATGCAGGTTTGCTGCCATGATAAACACATAAACTATGATTTTTGAGCATTAATGGATAGATCTCAACCCCATGAAGCTAAATATCAAGTTTTATCCAAAAATATTGATTAATATGGGAAATATTAATTTTTCCCTATCCTCCATAAGATTAACATTGGAGCCCCACAATACAACGTACTGTGTTTAGATTTTTTAATATCTCGGTAACCGTTGGAGATAGAGAAAAACTTTAAGAACCTTAATTGTGTAGTTTTTTAAGCTGATTCTAATGGTGAAATATAAAATTAGAAATGTTTAAAAACTACATGTGAAAAACACAAAAGACCCCATTTTGGGGTACAAAACCCCCCCAAACTACCCGTTCCCATTGACCGATATGTCTGGTTAACGAACTCGTCCGAGCATTTGTAGGAATACACGTCTCTACCAAATTTGGTCTCGATCGGACCATTTTTACGAGAGTTATCGTGCTAACAGACACATACATATATATATACATATATATATACATATATATATATATATAAAAATTTTAACGACTATTGTTTTTGGACTCTGGGCACCTAAAGAAGAAAAAATAACATGGTCCCGGGCTTAAGTCTCACCATGAGACCTACGGTAATAGCTTCTTCCCTATGGGAAATTCGCTAAAAGTACCTTTTATTCAAGGCTGTAATAAAATAAAACGTTTATTTATATACAAAAGTAATCATTAAAGACCATGACAAGAAAACATATTATGTTACCAAGCCGTCATTCTTTAGTAGAACAAACTAACCAAAATTAATTATCAAATTAAAATATCCTCTAACCATGTCCAACTCCAGGGGAAGGAACCGAGCCGTCCAAAGTCAATGAATCAGGATGTCCAACTCCAGGGAAGGAACCAAGCCGTACAAAGTCAATGAATCGGGGTGTCCAACTCCAGGGGAAGAAACCAAGCCATCCAAAGTCAATGAATTAGGGTGTCCAACTCAAGGGGAATTAACCGAGCCGTCCAAAGTCAATAATTTAGGGTGTCCAACTCCAGGGGAAGAAACCGAGCCGTTCAAAGCCAATGAATCAGGGTGTCCAACAACAGGGGAAGGAACCGAGCCGTCCAAAGTCAGTGCATTAGGGTGTCCAACAACAAGGGAAGGAACCGAGCCGTCCAAAATCAGTGAATTGATGTGTCCAACTCCAGGGGAAGGAACCTATCCTTCCAAAGTCAGTGAATTAGGATGTCCAACTCCAGGGGAAGGAACCGAGCCGTCCAAAGTCAATGATTTAGGGTGTCCAACTCCAGGGGAAGGAACCGTGCCGTCCAAAGTCAATGAATTAGGGTGTCCAACTCCAGGGGAAGGAACCCAGTCATCCAAAGTCAATGAATCAGGGTGTCCAACTCCAGGGGAAGGAACCTAGCCTTCCAAAGTCAATGAATTAGGATGTCCAACTCCAGGGGAAGGAACCGAGCCGTCCAAAGTCAATGATTTAGGGCGTCCAACTCCAGGGGAAGGAACCGTGCCGTCCAAAGTCAATGAATTAGGGTGTCCAACTCCAGGGGAAGGAACCCAGTCATCCAAAGTCAATGAATCATGGTGTCCAACTCCAGGAGAAGGAACCGAGCCGTCCAAAGTCAGTGAATTGATGTGTTCAACTCCAGGGGAAGGAACCGAGCCGTCCAAAGTCAGTGTATTGATGTGTTGAACTCCAGGGGAAGGAACCGAGCCGTCCAAAGTCAGTGCATTGATGTGTCCAACTCCAGGGGAAGGAACCGAGCCGTCCAAAGTCAGTGCATTGATGTGTCCAACTCCAGGGGAAGGGACCGAGCCGTCCAAAATCAGTGCATTGATGTGTCCAACTCCAGGGGAAGGAACCGAGCCGTCCAAAGTCAATGAATTAGGGTGTCCAACTCCAGTTGAAGGAACCGAGCCGTCCAAAATCAGTGCATTGATGTGTCCAACTCCAGGGGAAGGAACCGAGCCGTCCAAAGTCAGTGTATTGATGTGTCGAACTCCAGGGGAAGGAACCGAGCCGTCCAAAGTCAGTGCATTGATGTGTCCAACTCCAGGGGAAGGAACCGAGCCGTCCAAAGTCAGTGCATTGATGTGTCCAACTCCAGGGGAAGGGACCGAGCCGTCCAAAATCAGTGCATTGATGTGTCCAACTCCAGGGGAAGGAACCGAGCCGTCCAAAGTCAATGAATTAGGGTGTCCAACTCCAGGGGAAGGAACCGAGCCGTCCAAAGTCAATGAATTAGGGTGTCCAACTCCAGTTGAAGGAACCGAGCCGTCCAAAGTCAATGAATTAGGGTGTCCAACTCCAGGGGAAGGAACCGAGCCGTCCAAAGTCAATGAATTAGGGTGTCCAACTCCAGTTGAAGGAACCGAGCCGTCCAAAATCAGTGCATTTGGGTGTCCAACTCCAGGGGTAGGAGTGGTGTGAGACAGTTAGGATCCAGGCTGGAATAAGCCTGAGGAGAGAATTAAGTAATCAAATTAATAATAAAAGAATATAACCTTTTTCCAAATTGTTTAGGGGTTCATGGGCGAGGATGATACATACCCTCTGATGACTGTGAGTTAAAAGGTGTAAGATATCGGAGCCCACGAATAATATAAAATAAATTATTTAGTTTTCACAAATATTAAGTGAACCGAACCCTCAACTCAGTGTCCCTGAGGCTATCCGTGGCATATAACGTTGTAACTGGACCCTAGCAGTTTTACCCTTCTATCTAGGCTATCTAAAGATTTAGTGGGTATTAATATTAATATTAGGTACAAATACAAATAAATAAAATAATAGATAATAAGAAATAATAATAATAAAATAATAGCTTAGGATTTTTACACTGTTAAGTTGTATTCGATTTATGACACATAAAAAATATGAAATTGGGGTTAATGTAACTTTCTGTGGCGAGGTTGTAGGTTCTGATGCATGTGATGAGGTTCTCCTCTGAAGGATCGTGATTATTAAAAAATACTCCAATTATTTTCATGTTTATTTTTATTGAGATTTTTGCTGAGAAAGAACCTTTTTAAGTTGATGCAATTAAATCAAACTTTTACTAACTTATGTATATGAAATAATTGGTTAGTTATAGAGAAAGGTTTTGGAACTAGGTTTAGTCTTCTCGGATTCAGTAATGGAAATAGACCAATAACAACTCGGACAGTTCTCCAGAGTTTGCCGTCTTCCCTCCGGTGCTCTGGAACTTTATCACCCTATCCCCCCCCCCTCCCCCCCCCCAGTTCCCCCCCAAACCCCCACAAATATCCCACCCCCCCCCCCCCACCTCCTCCCCCCCCCCCCACAACCCCCCACCCCCAAACAACCCTCCCCCCCCCCCCTCACCCCCCCCCCCTCCCCCCCCCAAAACCCCCAACCCCCCCCCCAATACCCCCCTCACCCCCCACACCCACCTCCCCCCCCCAACCAAACTCCTCCCCCCTCCCCACCCTCCCCCCCCCTCCCCCCCCCAACCCCCCCCCCCCCTCCCCCCTCCCCCTCCCCCCCCCACGGCAAGGTTGAACTGATCGATCGTTGGAAATGGTGGAACGATTGTAGGTTGACAATTATGTTGAATGGAACAGTTTAATGCAGTGTGCAAAAATTGTGATTAATTCAATGCAATGAATCAATTTCCGAAAAATTCATTGTATTTATTTACTGCAACAAATCCATATTTTGTAAAACTATATATGAAATTTAATTTAATTTTTATATTAACTAATAAAATATTAGTACCTGGTGACCGAGCTTTTCTCGGATAGAATAAGACATGTATTTTACAAGTTAGTTAGCAAAATTAAAACAAATTTACTGCTCAATGAAAACATTTATGTGGTTTAAATAAAACCGTTTTAATACCCCTTAATTAATATGCCATAAATACTGAACAAATATATAGCCCTCGGGTGGGGATCGATCACGCGACCTTGCATACGTGAGATCTAAGCGCTTAAGCTACGGCGTCAGCCGATTTCGCATCGTCGTTTAAGAGTTTTTGGCCAACCTCAATTAATTGTTTTAGCTAACCTTATACTGGATTTAAATGTTCTTACTGTTTGTTATTATTATCCTGTGATCAACTGATTTTGTCAGAAACGGAATAAGCATTGAAAAGCAAAAGATAAATAAGATAATTTACACCAATTATTTGGTTTGTTACAGTAGCTTCAAGCAATACAACGAATACGTTTTCTATCAAAACACGGAAGATTTTGGAAATACTCTTTCCTGCTTTTATTTCGCACAGTTATGTTACCCTAAAGTTTTTACAAATTGTTTAGTAACCTGATAATTTTACATTTATTACATACATAAAATAAATATTTATGAAAAACCTCTATTCACATATTGTTCTTTGCCGTCTTCAATCAAGAACTGTCAAACGTTTATTAACAGCTGTTTTGGTTTGCATTGTTTACATTTGATTCTCCATAAGCGTAATGTTAAATTTTTAGATTTTAAACTTAATATTACAGTAAAACACGAATTTTCCTGGACATTAGACCTATCTAGAACTTATTTTCTACTCGGAAATTAGTTATTTCCAAAATTGAAAGAAATTCCTCGGTGCCGTTTTCGAGATCCGTGTGCAAATATATATATATATATATATATATATATATATATATACAAACCTTGCTCGTATTATAGTATTGGATACAAGATTCTTCATACCTATTTAAAATTTTATCTTAGAAATTATAGGCTTATCTATTTCTTGTTCTGCAGGGGCATAACAACCATTTTGTGCATCTGTATTATAACATCAACAAAGCTTTATCATACGAGTAAATAAAAATGATATATTATAATGAATGCCATATACGATTTTCACTGCCATCACACATCCTCACCTGATCTTTCTTTCAATTGCTCTTTCAGTCACAAAGACTTAGAAAGTTTTTGAACTTTCATTAATTAAGTTAGGAAAGAGGTTGAAATAAAAAGCACTTAGAAGGCGATAAATGTGTATCCACAATCCACAAATGTTACATAGGCCTAGTTTAAAGCAAACATGTTTTAAAATTTAAAAATAATAATAGGCTGTAAAAAAATCTAAATGACATAGTTCATTTCTAAAACTATATTATATGTTGCAAGTCAAACTATCTATTCAAATTGTTGGTGGTCACTTTTGAGACATGATCGACTGTAGGCATAGGTATAAATCTTTGTACTTTGTACTGAATAAGTTGCATATTACCTAGGCCTACAGCTATTATTAAACCAAGGCCTACTCCATATTTAGAGTATTTGTGTTTATTAATAACTAGCCTAGGCCCTATTACTTATTATTTTTTGACATGCATCTGTCTTAGCTCTGGAGCTAAGTCCTATTCATCTTCCAATGAATTTATATGAATGAATGAATTAACATGAATTTATATTTTCATGTGTAGCACCTAAGGGTAAAACTCCTTCAAACCTATGTATTGATCTATTGATCATTGCAGTATTTTCTACACATTTGTTTCCAGATTTAATTGTAAGAAGGGATAATGTCAATGAATAAGGTACACGCTCAAATCTTTACACTAATGTGATATGGAGATCATTTTAACGATTTTAAGTAACCTAGCCCTACCTAAAATCTGAATTTTATTTGGTTAGAACTCCAGAAGTGTTTGAAATATGAATCAAATGAATAGCCTAGTGTTTTTTTTCAACTTAAATACTTCCTGTCCTAATCAACGCCATTTAATATTGTAATCTTATTCAAGAAAAATCAAATTAACCTTACCTTGTGATGAAAAAACGCACAATGAATAACATAACCGCAACACAAGCTGACCGGTCTGAAGATGGCTAGTTCAACTGTCTGTCCACTGTCGAGGTCGGCGCGGTGTAAGCAACACTATTAGCTAACGAATCTAATGACTTTTTTTCTAAATGAATGCGGCTGGGAATCATAAATGATTTTAAAAATGATTATCTAAATCCTAAATATTTGGGCTAGGACAATTAATATGGCGGCGCTAGCAAAACAAAACGTTTGACATTTTTGGCTGCATCTGTTTGCTCTGCAAATCGCGCAAAATATTGTGGGATGTGATCAGGTGACCAAAATCTCTACTTGTGATTGGCTGAGGAAACGATGTTTGATTAAGTTCGATTCGAACTTTACATTTTTGAACACATTTTCATTTAGGCACTGGAATAAAATACATCAAGCTTAAAATCAAATAAAGATAAAGGAAATTCAAGGCTTGAATCAAACATTCTTGCTATCTGGGAGTAACTTGCCTTATTGTATATACTTCCATTTGGGAAATATAGATTCGATTAAGTATGTGTCTATAGGGAATGTATAATCGACACCAATTCCGTTACACTTTTCGCGTCTTACAAAATTGCGAACGCATTGCCCGCCCCAGAGCTTAGACATATCTATGTTAAAATAAATTAGGTCCAGATTTTAAAGTAACAGTCCGTTTCTTCCTTATTTTGATGTTTATATCACATATTTAATGGAAAACTAGTCAAAAACTGAGATATAATTAAAATCTTTACTTAAAAATTTATTGTTAAAATTAATTCGTATCGTTTGAAAATTGACCAAAACATTTTTATTTATAAAAAATTTTATTTGTTAACTGATTCGGTTTCAGTAGTTTGGTACTGGAAATGGGGTTTCCTTAATTTCTGCAAAATTTTGTTGTATATACAGTATATTGAAACACCCTACTATGTGTTGGTCACAAATAATATAATTTGCATGTTTTCATTGCTTTTTAATATTTTATTCACTTCTTTTTTGAATTTTTTTTCCTTAAATATTTCCTTATATTTTTCAGATATGTAACAATAAACATATTAATTTTGATTTTGACGCATCATAATCGCCCCAATGTTGTAACAGTATTTTTGGTTTTTGGGATGTTTCAAAACCATCACATTGTCATATTTCAGATTTAAATTTTATTAAGATTTTTCATATACCTTGCACTGCAATGTTTCAGTTATGTAACAGTGTTTGTTTCTTTGTAATATTTCAAAAACATTGCAGTGTTATGTTTCAGTTATTTGACAGTGTTTTTTTTGTAATATTTCAAAAACATTGCAAGGTTATGTTTCAGTTATGTAACAGTGTTTGTTTTTTGTAATATTTCAAAAACATTGCAGTGTCATGTTTCAGTTATGTAACAGTGTTATGTTTTTGTAATATTTCAAAAACATTGCAGTGTTATGTTTCAGTTACGTAACAGTGTTATGTTTTTGTAATATTTCAAAAACATTGCAGTGTTATGTTTCAGTTATGTATCTGTGTTACTTTTTAGTTATGTTATGTCTTTGCAACTTTGCAATGTTTCTGATATGTAACGGATACTTTGTGTGCTGTGTGGGGAGTAGTTTAACCAACTCTCGAAACGTGTAGATTTTAAACACAAGACGTGATGAAAAAGTCCAACTAATTGTTAATTTAATGATTAAAGATAGTCTCAGTTTTGGAAGAGCTTGCAAACTAGCCCTTTATATTTTAATGGGGAATGGTCCTAACTCCAGACTTGTTACTATCCAACATAGACCAATCATTAGGAAGCAGCATCATTTACCCCACTGAGGGAAGACTAAGGAAAACCTACTGTTTTCACAGCTTGATCTGATTAATTGATGAGTAGAACTATCGGAGGTCGGATTAACTTTGTTACACGGTAGTTTAAAAACTCAGCAATAGTTGAAATCATCATAACTAACAAAACAGTGCTTGATAATACTGTTTATAACTCAACCTACTTCTATTTTAATTAATGTTTTTTTTCAGAAGACCTCCAAGCAGTTGACAATACATCAATCAACAAGAACCCAACAACTGAAAATGATAGAACAAAAGAGAGTAAGAAATATAGCAGGAAAAAACATATGTGTAAATATTGTGGCAAGATTATAGGGAACTTTTCCAGGCATTTAAAAATATTCCATGCAAAAGAAGATGAAGTAGCTGATTTTTTAATTGCCAAAGGATCTGTAAAGTTAAGTATATTGAGGAAAATTCAAGGAGAGGGAGATCATGTACATAACGAACTCCACCCTGATGATCCTATTGTAAGGAGAAAGTCAAAGACAGTAGGGTGGGACAGATGCCCATCCTGTAAAGTCATGATAAGTAAATTTCACTCTGTAAGCCACTTGAGGCAATGTTTGGGGAGTGGCTCAGAACGGACAAGAAAGTCCCTTAGAGTAGATTTATTGCGAGAAAACATATTAGTGGATGTCAACTTAAATGAGTGTATGAAAAGGAATATCATTCCTTTCATGAGAAACGATAGTATAACAACCCTTTGTACAACAGACGAGAGTCTCATCCTATATGGCAACAAATTATGTGAACGCCTACGAGGGGAAAATCAAGACAAAACTATTAGAAACCATCTTCGCGTTGCCGGTAGGGTGGTTGAAACCACCATGAAAAAAGACCAATCAATTAGGAGTGCAATAGAAATCTTCAACCCTTTGAAATATAACACATTTGTTAATGCCATTAAAGATATTTTCGGTTATGGTGGGGCTGAAGGAGGCGAGATGATAAAACCCACAACTCCTCATCAATATGGCCCCAGGGTCAGAGAGCTATCGGATTACGTTGCAACGAAGCTACTACAGCAAAGAGACCCTGCTAAAAATGATGACCCTGAGCAGGTCAATATAAATACAAAAATAGAAACCATCCAAGCCTGGCAAAAGGTATTTGATAATGATTTCGATAAACAAGTAGCGTCTCTAGGCAGAAAACAAGCTGACAGACGAACATTTGAAACAAAACAAATGACACCATCAATGGACGATGTACAAAAACTCATCAACTATGTACAAGCAAAAACAGAAGAGAGTTATAGTAATTTATTAAGTCAGTTTACATCCACGGATTACTTTACTTTAAGTAAATGTTTGCTTTTACGTCAGTGGATCTTCAACAGGAGAAGAGTTGGAGAAGTTGACAAGCTAAGACTTAAAAATTGGTTGGAAGCAAAAGACATCGACGAAAACAGCGAAGAATTTAAGACTCTAAGTATGACTGAACAGAAGTTTGCTTCTTCGTACAGACGCCTGTGTGTACAGGGAAAGCGCAGCGCCGCCCAGTTGCTCTTCTTGTACCGAAATCTGACATGGCTTCTTACGAATTATTAATATCATTGAGAGACAAAGCAAAAATCACAAGTGACAATGTTTATCTCTTTACAATCCATGACAGATATATCGAAGGCACTTCGGTTATGAAGGAATTTGCTAAGAAATGTTGTGCCGAGAATTGGCACCTCTTAACTGGAACCAGGCTCAGGAAACAGCTTGCAGCTTCCCTCAGATATTTAAATTTAACGGATGAAGACCTGCGATTGGTATCTGAAGCAATGAGTTATACAGATAAAACCCATTTACTCCATTACAGGAAACATGATGCAGCATTACATGCTGGAGGGGTAAGCAAATTGTTGATTGCAATGGATGAGGGAACTATAAAAAAACATGCAGGGAAGTCTCTAGAGGAAATAGATGTTAGTATCACTCTAGAAGAAGCTACAGAAAGTCTACCGAAAGAATCCCTTAATGTCGAGGAAGACATTCCTGACAGTTTAGATGAATCGGCCTTTTCACTTCCATCCACTTCCACAATTACACCAACTAAAGCATCAACCTCAAAAAATGCCGATCATGACTGGAGTCTTTCACAACAACTTAATGATCAAAATTCCACTTCTGACAGGGATGATGGGGAGAAAGCTCGTTGAAATACTCCTGGCCGGAAACGATCTTTCTCCAGAAGAAAGATGAAAGCAGCAAAAAGGATGAAATGGTCAAAAGAATTAAAAAATGCTTTAAAAGGAGAAATAATTGAAGAAATGTCACAGATAAATTCCTCTTCTACCAAGAGGACAGTAAAACTCTCTAATGACAAGATTTTGAATGCAATGAAGGCTGTGGAAGGACGCTTTCCGGAAATTATGAACCACAGTCCCAGAAAAGTTAGATCAATGCTGTGTAACATTGCAAAACAACTGTAGAGTACTAGTAGAACCCAGCTACTAAACTATTTTTATATTATATTTTCTTTGCTATTTTAAATGTTTTACATATTTTTTTAAACCATGTTAATGGCACTAAAGTGTTAACAAAATCTGACTTTGATACTTGTATTTTATTGAACAAAAATTTTTAGATGTCAATAATATTGTTTTGGAATTTGTCCTGTACAGATGTGTTTTCAAAATATTGTAATATGTATTTTCATCTTCAGTTATTAATCTTATTTCTTGAGTTATTTGTTTGAAAACTGGACAATTTTTTCTTGTTTATTTTAAACTAGCTGGCCCAGCGAACTTTGTAACGCCGTAACAATAAATATGTGTTAACTTCTGTTTTAAGATCAATGAAATGGAGCAGTAAAAGCAGTAAAATTTAATTCCATGTTTATTCATTTCACCCTACCTTTTAATCTTTAATTTGTTAAGTGCATTTATGATTAAAGCAATAAAGAATTTTTCTATTCTATTCTATCTTTTCAGAATTTATGTCTTCAAAAAGGTGTGGTAAGTTATAATACTATTGTTGGCTGCAGTTTCAAAGTGTCAGTGATTTAATTATGAACATTCTATAATTCAATTTTGTATGTTTTAATTATCTATCCATCCACAAATTGTTGAAGTTGATCAAAAAGTATTTACCGCAGAATCAAGATAAAATAATTAGATTAGATGGTTGAAATGGCGACCATACCACAAGGTAAGTATTTTAAGCCAAGTATGAATGAGGATTGAGGGTAAGATGATTGTCACGCAATCTTGTAGTCTTGTTACCGACTGAGGCTGACATGTTTCTTTGACAGGACTCCTAATTACTAATTACTAGCCCAACTGCAACTAAGGGACCTACAGATCATCGTCCGAACCACTGCCTCTGCCCGAAACCTGAATTAGTTTTTTTTTGTAAAATGCAATAACCATGACTCATACAGAGTAGTTGGTCACTATCAAAATTTATTGATATAAATTGATATAATTAAATCAAATGCATCTGTCATTAATGTAGTGTTGTGGTAATGTGGCTCAAGATAAAAATTTATTCCTAAAGTAGTACCATATTAAGACCACTGAAGCAGAACCATCCCACAGAGCTTATAGGTCTATAGTTATGTCTTATGACTTTTAAAGGCCCATAGTTATGTTGTAGGACTTTTTCAGTCTTAATTAGCTCAGTGAATTAACTGAGATGTTTAAGCGAATTTCTCATATTTTTTATATTTGACCATGATGGACAGGACGTCTAGTAATTCACTCTATAAAAAATATTATTTTTGTCATAAGCCTGCCTATAAATATTTGGTGACTCATTAACAGAAAAGTGGCTATTGACATTGACAATATGTAGATAGAATTAAATGATGTTGTCTGTTGATTTTCTTCGTTAGTACGGAAGTGATGAGTCGAGGCTAATCAAATAACTTGGTTAAACTCCAAACAAAATTTTGTCGCAAAATTTGTAGAAAAATTAAACACAACAATAAAACGTTACAAAATCGTAGCCAGCTACCATAAGATCGGGCTTAGGTAAATCAGAATTAAGCGTAGTTTTATAAAAACTATTTAACAGAGATTAAAACATTAGGTTATCATCTTCAATATTACAGTTTCATGGTACAATGTTTCTGCGTCACAGGCAAAGAACATCAATATGACGTCATTATAATAGTATTATAGTATCTGCCGTTTACCCAACTCGACCGACAACCGCGTGCGCATGCGCAATCAGTGATGTCATTATCTGCTGTTTACCCAACTGGAGAGCCGGCTGCCGTGTACTTAGGTAGCCACAGCGAAAGTAAAACAACAGCTGTAGCTTAAGAAATCAAATGTTTTTATTGTAGAACATTTGTAAACAAACTTAGTCCCCATAAAGTTAACAGTAGAAATTTAAAACAATTAAAAATTATTCAATACATTTTATTTATGAATACAGTATGTGAAGTTTATTTAGGTCGAAAATTTTAATTTTCCACTGATAAACAAAGATAATAAAACAGAATTAGTTTTGTTAAATCCTTATGGAATTTTATTTTCTAATTTCAAAAAAATAAAATTTTTCTTAAGCTTAGTTTTGGTAGTTTAACACATCAATATGTTGATAAGGACCTATAAAATACTTTGTATTAGGTAATTTTGTTTTTAATAAATTTCCTTTACGAGCAAATAAAAGATAATTGAACCCATCCCAAGTCTGTGCGCCCACAGTTACAGCGAGCGCTTGGACTGACTCCTGCCGCCTCTTATACACAATATTTTACAGCTTTAACCGTCATTATCTTTAAAACGGTAAGGTTTATGAAATAAAACACAAACGTTTTGAAACGAGTGAAAACGTTTTGTAACCATATTTTTTACTGAAATACATCACACAAATATAGCCTTCCAATTTAAAATATTAATGTTGGCGGCCTTATTTGGAAAAGGCGACTAATATAAGTTTTTTTTCAAGTCAACCAAGTTAAAAAACGGATAATCCAGGCCAGTTAGGATTTTACTTTTTTATATTTTCCATAAAACGCTCTCTGCTTATATCAAACACCCGGTTTATGCCTATAACTGATATATCACCAAAATGACAATCGACAATCTATCTCTGCCAAACAAATAAATAAACATCTTTACTTTCACAATTTTCAAGTAGGATTGTTTTAACAATCTTGATAATAAATATTTATTGAAACATTAGTAACAAAAATTAATGGTGTATGTGTTGAAATGTTTGACTGATTTAAAATTACAATACAATTTGTTTAAATCGGAAATAAAACAATGGCTATATTTGTTGGGAGCAGATAATGTCTTCATTAAATCTTGCTATGAAGTGGGAGCACTTTATGTCTTTACGCTGTATTTTAAGTCTGGGAATTTTCTCGTATTTAGTTGGCAACATTGAGAGCACTTATTGTTTTGTAAAACCTTTTTTCACCTCCAGGATATATATATTGATGAGTAAAACGATAGCTGCTCTTGGTTGGGAGCAGTGAATGTCTTCATTAAATCTTGCTCTAAACTAGGAGCACTTATCGTATTTACCGTATATATATATATATATATATACACATATATATATGTGTGTGTGTGTGTGTGTGTGTGTGTGTGTGTGTGTGTATTGTGGTTATAGAAGCTTCAATCTAGTCCAGGCTTCTGATTGGTGATTTTGATTGCCACTTACCTGACTATTAATCATGTATGCCAATGCATCATAAGTTACTGTTCTTTTTTTCATTTCATTTATCAATTTAATTTTTCTTTACATTTATTTTACTGTGCAAATGGTACAACTTGGCTTACTCAATATTTTCCTTCATGTTTAACTAAAACTGGAACTTAAATTAGGTGTAGTTGATTTTTACTTTTTATTATCTCAATTGGTAAACTATTGAATAAAATAAAACCGTTGAAATAAAACTGCTATAGGAATTTATTGGCAACCGTAAGGACCAATATCGAACAACGATTGCTCTAGCCAGAGAGAAATCGATTTTACAAACTTTGGCAATCTAACTTTTAATCACTTCTTCCTACATTCCTTGGTAGATTATTGTGGAGGAATTCATGTATCAATAAAAATTAAAATATAAATACACGTAAGAATAATGCTCTTATATTTTGTTATAGATAACAAATATCTCTAAATAGCACTCTCTAGAGGTAAATTTGATAATTTTTAGATTTTTTTACAAAACAAAAGAAACGAGAATAGTATTTTCCTTAGCACGTCGAGAGTTTCTATTGAGAACTCAGCCTTAGTTAGGTGATCAACCATAATTATAGCAGGAAATTAAACTATGATAATCTAAATAATCTAATAAAATGTATTTGGTGTTCGTGTTAGTTTCATGTTTATTTCTTCTACAAATTGTGTTTTTTAAATCATTACCATGTATTACTGACTTAAACTTCAATCAATATTTTACCTATGTCTAGTCTTATTGTAATAAATCAAAATATTAGGAGTTTGAGAAGTAACTTTGATGACTTCATTGTTGAATTAAGTAGTTTAGATATAGTTCCTGATGTGATAGTTCTCACTGAAATTTGGGTGGAATCAAGCGAGATAGCACATTACAAGATAGACGGTTTTAACCAATATTCTAATTGCAATGACAGTTACCGGGCGGGCGGAGTTGTTGTGTACGTGAGACACTGTCACCAGTCGTCTGTCGATGTGTCTGTGGCGCTATCACGCGTGCGCTCGGCCGACTGCCTTGCAGTCACAGTTGAAATCTCGGGAATAACATTAGCCTTTATTGCAATATATAGGTTGCAGAATTATTCATTTTTGGAATTTTTAAATGATTTAAATAACTGTTTGCCTTTTTTTAATGGTAGATATATTCTTTTGCTTGGAGATATTAACTGTGATATATTGAATGATAGTGTAAACACTCATAAATATCTAACACTTTTAACAAGCTTTGGTTTAAAATGTTAAATAAATGAACCTACAAGAATAGTGAATGGAAGTAAAACTTGTTTGGACCATGTATTTTTTCGCTCTAACATTAGTAAGATTTTAATTTCTTGCACTAAATCTGAAATTTGCATTTAAATATTACAGATCATTCTTTAGTTTTTTGTAGTTTTGAATGGAACTGTGAAATGCATCCTGAAGGCGAAGTTAAATTTAAAATTGATATTGATAAGTTAAGCAGTATATTGGGAAACCAGGATTGGATATTTATATTTAATGAAAAGTCTGTATCGGCAGGTTTTGAAACATTTTTAAATATTTTATCGACTGCAATTGAAAATTGTAAATTTAAATACAAAATAGAGTCAAAATTTAAGAAACTAGCTCCATGGATGACTGACTACCTGTATTTGAAAATTAAACAAAGAAATACACTATATTCTGTTTTAAAGTCTCAACCAGAAAACAATAGACTAAGAAATCACTATAACCGCTTCAGAAACAAATTGAAATGTGACATAAGAAGACAAAAAGAGAACTATTTCACTTCAAAGTTTGAGTCAGTGTCTGGGAACATAAGAGCACAATGGGATTTAGTTAACGGAATGGTTAAAGAACAAAGCAAAAGGAAAAATATATCCCAAATAAATAAAGGAGGAAAAATAATAACTGATCCAAGTGAAATTGCATCTGAATTTAATGATTTCTTTTTAAATGTTGCAGAAATGCTACAAAGTAAAATTAAGCCCACCAACCTTACCTATGCAGATTTCGGAGATTGTTTTAAAACAAAATACACAGCAACATCTTTATTCTTAACACCCACCACTGCAGATGAAATAATAAGCATTGTAACTAGCCTTAAAAATAATAAAGCTCCTGGTTTTGACAATATAACTTCTTATTTACTCAAATCTATCCTAAATGATATAATTGACGTTTTGACTTTTCTTGTTAACAAAAGTCTTGAGAGTGGAGAGTTTCCAGCATGTCTTAAAACAGCTGTAGTTTTACCATTGTTCAAAAAAAGGGGATCCGGATTGTCTTTCAAATTATAGGCCAATATCTCTTCTTTCAATTTTTTCAAAAGTCATTGAGAAAATCGTTAAAACGCGGTTAGTTAGCTTTTTAAAAATTAATAATTTTTTTTGCGTAAATCAATATGGTTTTATGGAAAATCCGTCAGCAGAAATTGCCTTACTGAAATTCCTTGAAAGTGTCTATGGAGGGATAAATGAGGGATTAATATGTTCGGCAGTGTTTTTAGATATTACTAAAGCATTTGACACCGTAGATCATATAATACTACTTGAAAAATTGCGTATTGCTGGGGTTAGGGGGTTACCATTGAACTGGTTCAAAAGCTATTTGAGCAATAGAGTTCAATTGGTAAAAGTTTCCGGACAAATTAGCAGGAAGGGGGAATTAAAATGTGGTGTCCCACAAGGTTCGGTATTGGGACCTATTCTGTTTCTTATATATATTAATGACCTTTGTGAAGCTAAATTTAATGGTAAGGTAACTACATTTGCTGATGACACAGTACTCAGTTATAAGTGTGCAGACATTAATATGCTATATGATTTAATGAAATATGATCTCGGATGTTTGGAGTTTTGGTTTAATAAACACGCTTTAACCCTAAGTAACAAGACTAAATATATGATATTTAACATTAAAAAAGAAGTAATTTGTACTAATAACTTAATTTACCATGATTCTGAATGTCTGAGGAATATTAATTGTAAGGGAATATGCATTGAAATAGAAAAAGTAAAGCATATAAAATATTTGGGGCTAATTATTGATTCCAAACTTAGCTGGAAGGACCAAGTTAATAAAATAAAAGGAGAGTTATACAACGTTATTCGGAAGTTTTATTTTTTACGAGATATGTGTCCCAGAAATTTTCTAATCACAATTTACCATGCCCTAGTAGGATCCAGACTGGGTTATGGGCTGACTTCTTGGGGAGGAACGTACTTATCAACAATCAAACCAATAGTTACATTACAGAAGTGTATAGTGAGAACAATAATGAAGAAACGTAGATTCGATCATGCTTTACCTCTTTTTAAACAATTAAAAATTCTTCCATTTAGAAATTTGTACATTTACAAGGCTTTGCGTTTATTTTTTAGTAGGAGTGTGGCAAACCATACCGATCACTTAAGGCCTTACCAGTTACGTTCCGATCACACTTTGGTAGTTCATAAACCCAACTTAACACACTTTCAACATTTCTATTCGTTTAACGGGCCTAGGTTATTCAACATAACATTTAATTCTATTTCTCAAATTACTGAGGGTAATAAATATTTGAGTAAACTTCGATAATTCATAAGGTTGACGATGTTGAGGTTTTACTTGAGCCTCAAATTTAGCTTATTTTGTTCCTTTATTAAATTTTACCGAATAACTTTTAGAATTGCTTCCAAATTTACTTCTCCAATTCATTTTTACCTAAGTTTCATCTATTTTTAGTTGAGTTTTATATGTTGCAGTTTTACTTTTAGCAGTCTTAAGAAAGCACACTATGCTTTTTTAAATGATTTTTTCATGTGAATGTTTAATTTTATTGCAAAAAAATAACACATCTGTTTTTTTTCCTTTGAACTCATGTATGTATAGTAAAGGGACCCCAATCGGGCATAGCCTCGGGGCAACCCAGTTATTCATCATAAATGTTGAGGTCTAAATAATCGCTAGTAGTTTATTTTGTTGTGTAAGTATAGTTGGTTAGTGTATTTGTTTATCGTTGAGTGGTTTATTGATATGTGAATTTCATAAGATTACTACTGTAATGTATTGCATTATATACTTTTTTGATGAATAAAGATATTATTATTATTATTATTATTATTATTATATGACATTAGTTTGTTTTATAGTTGAAATATGGATTTCGAGCTTGGCTACTACCTAAACAAATTTTTACTTGGGTATTGACGGAATATGTTTTACCTCTACAAGAGACAAGTATACTGTTCAGATGAGCAATTGTGGTCCCGAAAATCTGTTACACTGAGAAAATCAGAAGACAAAGTCTTCATTTTCGATTAATTTTTTTTCCTTTAATGAGAAAGCTTGGTGGATTAAAGAAACTAGAACATATTGTAACTCTCTAACTTAAATTTTACTATTAATTGATTTATTTTTAAAAGCGATATTTTTCAATTCATCCAAAACTTGCAAAGTACTTACTGTGTTTATTGATGTACTGATGATAGATAAGTTGTACCGACTTCTCTACAGTTTGTTTTAAATCTGTAATACTTTGTATAACGCGTTTTCTTTTCTCCCAATTCTTCCTTAAAACAATTAAGATTTAACGGATATTTGCTATTTCCAACTTTATTCTTTGATTTTAAAATGTTTATTTCATTATTATAAAAGTAGTTGAAGTTTTATTAATAAGAACCTTGCTTTAAATCTGAACTCTAAAGTTCTATTTGAAGAAAGTAGGTCTACAACCTAAACCACATGTGTTGTACGCGTTGGAAGGGCTAGCTGCAAACTAACTTTGTACAGGGTAAATGATAGTGTGATGCAATATAGTTTGAATACGTATTGTAAGAGTTATCAACATTCAATGTGTAAGTGATTGATGTTGATCACAATAAGAATTGATCCGCTCATGAACAATCGGACAAACAACAATAGTCAAGGAGACGTTACAACAATAGTTCCAGACGTTCGTTAATTGAGCCAATTCATTTCCTGTTTGAATGCAACCAAATTAATTGAATTTACCCTTAGTATAGGATAATTCATGATCTTCATAAAATGTGCCTAATGAAATTATAAAAGAAACTTTTAATACCATCACATAACTGGTATTTTCTTAAAATAAAATTGGATTTGCTATAGACTGTTTTTAGATGTTTTTTACTTAAGACTCAATAACTAACTATTAATAATGATTTTTCAGTACATATTATATATTTTACATGCAATACCACAAATGGTAGTCGCCAGTTGGAATCAATATTCTTCATTAAAGAGCCTGTTCCAAACCAAATGCGATGTACCATCAGCTTCTTGTCATATAGTTTTTTTTATCTGTAGCCCACTAAGAATGATTGTGATAAACACTAGAACGAAAGTGACACTTACTCACAATTTAAAATATTTTAAAAACAAATTTAACATTAATTAGAACCCCAAACACACACACACACACACACACACACACACACACACACACACACACACACACACACACACACACACACACACACATATACACACACACACGCACACATAGCGTCCAGGTGTGGAGACATTGTTAGTATATCTAAGAAGCTCGTAAATGATGAAAAATAATCCAATAAAATATTTATGAAATAATTTTTTATCATTATAAAAGTATTCTACTAAATTAGTTTTACGGAACAATTTGTTTAATATAGGTAGAGAATGGTTAAAAAATAATTTTATGAGATAATCTAAGAAAAAATATTGCCAATATAAATCCAAAATAAGTTTAAAACTGAATTTAACAATAAAGGATATTTAACTATTGTTGTTATGTCGGAGTCGACGGGGCTGACCTGAAATGTACACATACAGATTATGATTTCAATAGATTTAAATATGCCTATCAATGTGTATACACTATAACATTGCCTAGTGATGGAAAGGTTAAATTTTTCGGATATTTTTTAACCAGCTAATATCCATACCTACCTAACCTATAAATACTTATTTAACCACCTAATCTAAAGTTTAAATAATTACTTCAGCGTAAATCCAGAGTATATCACTGATACCATTCACCTATAATTTTTCCATAATAACAGATAATAGCACTATAATAAGATATTAACAATTCAATTTAATTATTGAACCAATTGGATGGACTTCAAAAAGTACGAAACAACCACAAGGAGCAAACAAATATGGAATCTTGCAAATCAAATGAAGAAAATTTGTTTAATGATATTCTATGTGAAATGAATGTTTTCTTCTAAAAATTTACAGATACTTCCTTAGTCAGTTAGGCTACGTGTAATTCCGGCTCTGATATAAGTTTCAACTATCATTTTAAACCAACAAAAATAAATATACTTCAAAAAACTAATTATAGGACGCAGTGCCCGTTGTATGAATGTAAATTTCTAGATATTTATGATGATTCTAGTATCAGATTTTCCTCGTATTATATGTCCCCGAGCAAAGCTAATTTAGCTGCACGATTCCCCAGTCAATTCCTTCGATGTGACAAGGGTCGCTTGGACCACCTCCAGACATAGAAACCAGAGTTGTGGTTTCAATTAACTTTGGTGTCTTGGGACCGCGATCGCTGTTCGATAAATTACTACCTTCTAACATCATTCAATTAGGTTAGTGGCTTTAATCTTATAAATTATATGTAGTTTACTTACAGGTAAAACTAAATTACTTGTTATACAAAACATAATCTGCGTTTGCAAAATTAAAGTATATTATAGTTCTATAAATAAATAGCTGATGCAATATTTAACTAAGAAAATAATACTGTAATAATAGTATTATATCATAACTAAACTACTAAAAAGCCAACTGTAAAACTAGCTAAACAAGAGACGAGGTCTCGCTTACGACTTACGAACACAAAAACGAAAGTTTGTGTAACCAACTCTAATAAAAGCTAATAGGGAACCTATTGGTCGAGGTAAAGTCTCTTTGGTTCCCTTTTTGAATAAATACTTACTACTAAAATTTCACATCAAAGAACCTCAATCACAGCAAGATCCCACCAGATAACGCTACGCTGCAGCGTAATTGCATAATTGCTTCATAATTTTGTTACTCTTGTGTCCGGCCAGCTATATATATATATATATATATATATAATTTATTTTTTTAAGGTAAGGGAACATTCCGAACTTAATGACACCAATCGACTAACGCCCCTAGCGGCACGTGGTGATGGGGGGCGGGGGCAGCAGAAGTGTTTATGCTCTGTCATTCGCTCCGTGCATATGCATGCCTCTTGGTTCCCGCCCAGCTGGGGACGGGATGTAAATTCTGTTTAATTAATCAAAAAGGTTTCAGTATAAGTAACGCTTAGTACTATATTAGCTAATGAACCGTGCACAAACACAAAAAACAACTATATCAGTATAAAAAAATTATAGACACGACATATATCACACTACGAATTGAGGAAAGTAATGAGCGATGGAAGGTGTATGGAATATTCTCACGTGTGAAGATTAACGTCCAAATTATTGAATACTAAGGCCATCCGCATATTCCATCCGCATAACTAGACTGGTTCACCTCAATAATATGGCATTAGACCTCAATAATAATTATGGTAATAATCTGACCATCAGTGAGCGGAAATTTAAGCAACACTGCCGCTTCCTTGATATCATAAACATAATGAGCTAACCTCTCGTCTAATCTTTGCCCTCTATGGAATATTTCCCTCTTCAGTTTCTCAAACATCCCAAACGGAATAAATAGTTTAAGTAGCCTCTCATTCAACAATCAGTACCCTGTTTTGACCAAACTCCTTCTTGAGGTTTTTGAGCTAACGGATCCTCTACATTTGGAATAACTAACTCTAATATCTGATCATCCCGCATACCCGGAGGTTTCTTAAGTTTTAAAACAACATGTATGAAATCTAATAAGTGAGGCACACTTAAACCGTCGGTTTTCGATATCCTAGACAAATATTTCTCAATAAGATGCTTAATTTTCCAAAGAATTTTATCATCCAATACCAATCCTGAATTTCCTAACGTATCTAGGACACCATAGCTCAAATGACCACCTAACATCCCTTGTGTAACCTGACTACTCTAAACTGAATTTGACCATGGTAAACTAGTGACCTGTGCACACCCTCTATCCTAGTAGAATCCAGACTCAATTTACTTACCAGTTCTTCACTTAATTTTGAAGAATCTCACCTCTTTGACTAACATCTTCCAGAGTTTTTGCTGGTGGTAGACTCGCATGCAGAACTGGGCCCGTAGGTATCACCTTTACTTCCCCTTAACTTCTTCCTCCCCCAACTTATCTGCAATTTCTTCCAATTTTTTTACTATGTTATCTAATAAATCCGGACGAATACTATCTGCCTCAATTTTCTTCAAATCTCCGTTAATTCCTCGGTGGCTTTTTCAATAACCCTTGTTACTTCAAAGGAATATTTTCCTTCCTTAGGCTCTAAGTTTTTAATCCTACTTATCCAATGTCCGCAGCGCTGTTGAACGCTAAGAACGGCCACCGTGATCATCCTCTCCAACCAAGGTCTTCTCTGGCTGCTTAAGCTTATCCCTAACCTTCTCTTGGCATAGTTTCAATCCCCTATCAAAATCTAATTTCACTAAATTTGACAGATCTATCTTAACACTCTTCTTCCTAGAACCTTCCCATTAGAAAATGGGATATATCAGGATTGAATCTTTCCATTTTCAACCTCATATTAGACTAATCGTGAATCACATAAAACATATTTAGACGGTATAAAATTTTACTCTAAAGTATAAATATGGTTAAAAAATATAAAATATCTTACTGCTGAAATGGACCAAATCACTTAGGCCCTAAATCTCAATTAGGTTGTTATAATCAAAACCTATCACAGTAGTATCTAAGTAAATTCAAAGTTCCCCAAAATTAAGTTATCAAAACATCATAAAATTCTTAAATATAAAATCTTTAAGAAGATTCAAATCCTTCCCTCAAATATATTTTCACAATATCGTAGGGCTAAAATTTACTTACCATGAACACTGCATGGCCAGAGGAAATAAAATTATTCCACCTTTATCTAAATGTATGTATAAATTATACTTAAATCAAGATAGCATTATACTTGAATATTTCAGAGTATAACCAATACTTTCCTTAAGAAACTAGTCTTACTTCAAATAAAAAAAAACTTACCCCAGCCATTCTACATTCCGAAAGTCTCGTCCAACTCACTACTCATTTCTAGGACAGGCCTATTAGACCCTACTCAAGATTATTTACTTTAGTTATATGTTTAATACATAACGGCCCATTATTTCAATTATTCAGATAAGATATTAAATTCACAAGCTTAAAAATTCACATTCTAAACAAATTTTTAAAAAACAGCAGAGTAGCACAGATATGAAGGCCTAGTTTTAACCTATGATCGTCGTCCTGTAATCCAGCTACTTGGAGGTCACGAACTGTGGATAGTTGTGAGTGATGGTCGGTGGGTGTATTCTCTTGTGTGAATTAACGTCCGCACTATTGAAGACTACTTTAATCCGCAAAAGACAATCACCATAATAAGACCAATTCGTAATAAATTAATTCGTAATCAAGGCCGTAGTTTGGATTCCACGTTCAATTTTAGGTCCCTTAGTTGCCATCGGCTATTGGGCTATTAATTAACAGTCCTGTCAAAGGAAAATGTCTGCCTTAGTCAGTAACAACTACAAGATCGCGCCACATTCATGTTATACTCAATCCTCATAAAATACTTACCTTGTAGTATGGTCGCCGTTTCAATAATCTTATCTTATATATATGTTCTACACTACATCTGGGCTGGGTATTGGAATAACAACAATCTTATGCGTTCAGAAATCTCCTTTTAATAACTCTTAAATATAAATAATGAAAAATAAAATAAAAAACTAACCAATGCCCACTAGACTTAACAAAGAGCCATTACTTTGCTAAATTTATATTTAAAAATGAAAATTCCATAAAATTGGTGTACCCCAAAAGTATTAATTTCAAAGTTTCAATGTACAAGTAACGTAGTAAAATTATGGTGTGCAGGGAAATGATTTATCAAAAAACATTCACTCATCTGTTCCGATCTGGTCCGATCCTTCCTCCTGGGTAGTTGTAGCCTGAGTTTGGTTCCAGCGTCTTAAAATATCTTTTCTCCTTTAATACTCCTTCCCAGTTACATTTGTTTTATTGGATCATCCAGTTAGTCACTACTGTATATCATCTGCATACATCTACCCTCATTAGAGGGTTGTAAAACAATTTTTGATGGATGTTTAGTACTTGTTAGATGAATATATCTCAAATACGTTAGCTTCTGAGTCCAGTATAATGTATCTTGCCTGACTATGGAAGATAGAAGAAGGAAAATTGAACACAGACAGATCCCACTAAAACGGTGCATGGATTTTCCGAACATGTGAGTTTAATAAATTACATTTGACAAGAAAACAAATTTTCAGAATGACTTACACGGACTTGAAAATGTTATAAACTTTTTAAACACCCACAAAATTAAAAAACAAAAATGTAGTTTTTAAAGCTGTTGGAACTACTTTCTTCCTCAATTTTACATCTCCCTATAAACCACCCTTGAGACTTAAATTGTAATGTCCAAGCCAACTCCACACAAGGACGCCTCTGGTCAGAACTGTACTGATGTTATTTTAATGTGTCGGTTTTAAGGAAACTGGCAAATAGCTTACAGAAATAAACTAACGTACAACGATGAGTAATTAACGATGAACTACGAGCAGATACACAGACAGGTACGTGGACGGCTGGGTGGCGTTGGCGTTGGCGTCCCCCGTTCACCCGCTGCAATTATCCGTAGCAAACTTAACATCTACTGTCCATTTTCAGGAAGTAACTTCACGGTTGGTGCCATCAAAGATTTACCCCCTCAACTACTGACCCACAGTCGTTTCTTAAAACGTTTAAAAACAATAATAATTTTGGCAACTGCTTGCATTACAAACAAGTATAAATAGTTGTTTTAACAAGGTCCATTAAACAACACACAAGAAGAAATCGTTAAAATCAAATAACGAGTTTGATAGTCTAAATCAAAAACTTCACAATTGTAAGACATAGTCTTACCGCATTGGTGAATAAATTTTTGTGAGCGTCGGCGGGAACCAATATTTGTACACGGTTATTTTCACCACCT
The DNA here is from genome assembly GCA_023375725.1 of Nephotettix cincticeps. NCBI lineage: Eukaryota > Metazoa > Arthropoda > Insecta > Hemiptera > Cicadellidae > Nephotettix > Nephotettix cincticeps. The sequence continues at coordinate 65,669,621 of CM041786.1, forward strand.
CGACTCGCCCAATTGAGTGACGGCCCCTTTTATTGCTTTTCCTACTCAGTAAATCGAAATATATCTCCCCTCTACTTCAGACTTACCTAAACATACAGTCTCACATAATTCACAATCAATAAGTGGATCTTATGAATTTAATTAAATAACGGAGACAGGACGCTTGTTCACAATCAATTGTGAGGTAACTGCGAAACAGGTGTGACATGGTATGCAAAATAAAACACATATCTCATTATTCAAGAGTTAGACATTTATTTAACAAAAAAAGATTCCTTGGCTTGAAAATACAGCTTAAATTATACCTTTTGTACACTTAACTAAAACTAAACATATTGAGATTTGAAAACAACAAATAAAATACTCTGTAATAATCACCTTTCAACCCTAAGTCATAAAACACCCTACGTTAAACTAACTTAATCCTACCCAGCGTTCATAATACGTCCCTTTTATGTTAATTTAAATTGGCAAAGCTCATGAGTATTCAAACTGATTAAGTGGGGCCCCCAAACAAAATCTTTTATGCACTGGTGGTTACTCATCATTGGTTCGAGATCCTGGTTGTAGGTCCGCGGGTAGCATCACATGTAGAACCCTAGTACCATAGATTTATTGTAACACCTCGAAAAACCTGGGCGCAGACAGGACTTAAGAACAACTGGAAAGGATACCACCTTACTGGACCAGGATTAGAGGCCTCAACGTAGCATCCACTGATGCTTGTGTTACCCAGGATTGAACCCTGCGAACACTCCCCTTGCTTAAAAAAAGTACATAACATTCCCTCAAAACTAGTGCAAAATAATTTATATATAGATCTTTATATTTACTATAACAGTTCCTTCACCCCAGTGCAAACAATAGCACTTTATTATTTATTAATTATAACCTTGACTTGCCCTAAAACATAAATCTACTTTCAACACACGTTTCATCTACTTCATATTAATATAAAATAATAACCTCTTCTTCCTGGTTCAATTTGTTTAGCCTATTTCTATTTAGAATGTAGTTCTGTATTAAATCACACTATTTTTATTCAAATTTTTCAAAATTTACACTAATTACCAAGCCTTTATCACACAAATCTTATTTTCGCTATAATTACGTCATAATCAATACCTGTCATTATTCTACGTCACCAAATCAATATATATTTGTTTTTAGAAGCAGAATAACAGAAATAATATCGTTTAATTATAATAATAACTCTTTATTACATTAAATCAACTTTGTACAGTATTTAAATAAAATCAGAAGATTTTAACAAATAAACTACGATTAATTTTATTTCAAATCAGTAAGACGTGTACAAATTATTATACACCTTCGCTAATTGATTAAAAAACAAATTTAAGTAGTTTTCCTAAACAAATTTATGATTATAATAATTCAGATTCAGATGGCGTCCTTTTATGTGAATTTGCCACCACGTGGACTCTAAACTTCGTCAATTAATCAATTACATACTTTAAATACAGCGAGATTCAATAATATCTTTATTAATGTAGGTTTAAACCTAATAAAGACTCTTTTCTGGAATATTTTGCATTTTATTAAAATTAGAAACTTAAATCTTACCTCACATGAGGGTGTATCTGCTCTTCTCACTCGACACAGGACAAACATGAAAATGAAATGATGCGCGCGTGATTACATCCCCCACTCCGTTCTGATTATTATCTGTCTTAACAAATCTTCGTTTACTTCATGAAATAAAAACTCAAAATAAAATAAAAATTTTAGCAAATCGTTACAACTGCAGGAGTAACAATGCAAAAGCAATTGTGTTACAGTTATTTGTTATATGAAGTCGATACCCCGCAGGACTATCGGGCTCGGGACACCTAGAAGCATTGGTAGTTGGGCTATTAACTAACAGTCCTGTCTAAAGAACAGGTCAGCCTTAGTCAGTAAAAAGACTACAAGATCGCGACACAATCATCTTACTTTTTATTCATACTTGCCTAAAAATGCGGTATGGTCGCCATTTGAATAATCTAATCCAATATAATGGGTCCACCAGTTCTATTTCACATCCTCGACATCACAGAAATGTTTTAAAACAGTGTATGGAAACATTTTACATTAAATAAAAATCAAAACATAACAAAAAACAATAACAAACAACATAAGTAAAGTCATGACTTTTTTTGGTAAAAAACTAATTGGCTCCAGAACCATTATAAACTAAAAACATAGAATGATGTTGCACATTTCAGTCACAGATCTTAAATAATTGCATGCATTTGTTTTATGTATTAGCGAATTTCCCATAGGGAAGAAGCTATTAGAATAGAAGAATAGGTCTCATGGCAAGAGTTAAGCCCGAGACCATGTTATTTTTTCTTCTTTAGGGGCCTAGAGACCAAAAACAATAGTCGTTAAAATTTATATATATATATATATATATATATATATATATTATATATATATATATATATATATATATATATATATATATATATATATGTGTGTGTGTGTGTGTGTGTGTGTGTGTGTCTGTGAACACGATAACTCTCGTAAAAATGGTCCGATCAAGACCAAATTTGGTAGAGACGTGTATTCCTACAAATTCTCGGACGAGTTCGTAAACCAGACATATTGGTCAATGGGAACGGGTAGTTTGGGGGGGTTTTGTACCCCAAAATGGGGTTTTTTGAGTTTTTCACATGTAATTTTTAAAAACTTCTAATTTTATATTTCACCATTGGAATCAGCTTAAAAAACTACACAATTAAGATCACACACACAAATTAAAGTTTACACACAAATAAAAAGTTACACACAATTAAAGTTTTTCTCTATCTTCAACGGTTAACGAGATATAAAAAAAATCTAAACACAGTACGTTGTATTTTGAGACTCCAATGTTAATCTTATGGAGGATTAGGAAAAATTAATTTTTCACTTATTATCTAATATTTTTGGATGAAACTTGATATTTAGCTTCATGTGGTTGAGATCCATAAATTTGTGCTAAAAAATCATAGTATATGTGTTTATCATGGCAGCAAACCTGCATACTCTTTTCCCATGTTAATCATATGGAGATTAGGCAAAATCCCTTATTTATGGACAGATGTTGATGAAAGTTGGTATAAATGTTAAAAATAAAATTTTTGATGGTATAAATGGTTACTCTCAGTGTTCCTCACAGCAGCAAACCTACTCACTCTTTCCCATTTTAATTTTATGGAGAATAGGCAAATAATTCTCATGTTTATCGACAGATTTTGACCAAACTTGTCATATATTATTATTATTTTCTTTTTATTTGGAAATTCGCTGAGTACGCAGGTCTGCTGCGACGGGGGTATTTTGTAGTTTATTACTCTAACATTAGGCAATAGGATCCAAAAATATCTTTATAAATTAACTACACAAACTTTTACATGTGATTTTGTTATATTAACGGGCACACATTACACACACGGACACACACGTTTGTGACGTGCTGACCAGAAAAATACACCGACCCTCCTCGAAACTTGTAGGACACAATATTTAAAATGTCTTAAGGAAGTTGTAATTTTTGAATAGATATTAGTTATACTGGTATAGTATACTTTATTGACATTTTATATAAAAATTTAATTTGTGAATATATTGTAAATACTTTTAACTATACCTATACAAATTTAGTTTTGATTAAAAATTTGAATTAAGCTTTTTAAAATCTAACTATATGGTTTCTTATAACATTCTTGAGAAAACAGGCAACGACTCACAGATAAAGTTAATATTAAGACATTCCATATTTTAGATGGAACTTTAACAAGTGATATATTGAGACTTTTAAAAATCTTTTGAAAGTAAGTCACTTGTAAACTGTTGTTTTGTGAAGTAGATGAAATAAACCATAAAAGCCCTATAAAATAAAATGCTAAAAATCTGCTACGATGAGATATTAAGCTCATCGAAAATGCGTGAAGCTGCTTCTCGAAACTAAATGTACTAGTAGCTAGCTCTGTAGATAAACTTGACCTCGAGGTTATGTCTACCAAGGCCAATTTGTGAAATAAACATTCCTCGTGAAGGAAGGGAGGCAAACTCTCACTATTTTCCTTTGTTAAACGCGTTAAAAAGCTCAATTTTTAACCCTGAAGTAAAATAAACGATCTTTCCTTCTCCTGAGCAATTTCATCAAATGAAATTTCGTATTTCAATTTTCAGTGTTTCTTCTATGAGGTGTAACGGAAAAATTAATGTTAAATAAACCATGGCAATTAAGCTAATACAACATAAATCAAAAGCACAAATATTTCTAAGCAAATAGAATGGCTAAAAGATAAGGATACGTGTTAGTTGATGAAGTTTCCACTTGTCGGATTCCACTCGCGTCTGAAGCTATAATCCTGAGATATTGCTACTGGACCGTCCACTCAATAAGAAATCCTTCCATGTTGCCAGAAATACTCTGCCTTATTGAAACAACCTCCAGGGAAGAATAATCTTCCTATATAGCATATTAAACATACGATTTTCATATCTTCCTGAGAATTTTTTTAACGATTGGGTGGATTCCAATATTTCTACGTTGTATTTCGAATAAGCTTAGTATATTGTTAAAAGTATAAATCTAAAAAAACACAAACCAATTTGTGAGTGTTTACAGAATATAGTACATTGCAATTAGTATTTCATTGAGATATCGTGAGTCCAACCTGTTATATTGTTACAAGTTTTCAACAGCACATATGGGTTGTGATAACGCACACCATAAATTCAACTGTTTATCGAAGGCTACCTTTCTTCAAGAACAGGAGGTTAGGGCTAAAGTAAAAACATCACAATCATAAAAGTTTATTCAAGAATAGCTGGCACAATGTATGGCTAAGCAATACTTAGTTACTTATTGCTGGATGAGTTAAGCCTTATTTCGGAGAAAAAATTCTATTTTAGCTGTAAGTTATTACTTAAAAACATTAAAATGTTTAGCTTGCCATATTAATATTTTTGGTTATAAATTTATCAAAATATAGTAATCTAAAGAAAAACTACTGATGAATAACAAAAAATTTACTTTAAGTTTAAAGTGTTTTATGTTGTGCTGAACTTTTTTGGAAAATATCCAATCCTCAAAAATTGTGTCTCTACTTTCTCCTACGTCATACTTCTACTATCTTAATATAGGATATGCCAAGTCTATTTCAGTCGATTATAACTACATATACTTGATATAATTAGACATACACACAAAATGTTACTATGATATGATAACAATCTCTATATTATAAACCCAATTCTGACTCAATCACTGACTGACTGATCACAGTTTCCCAAAAGCTACAAGGCTTTGGAGCTTCAAATTTGGTACATTGATTTTATTTCAGGTGTAGATGCGTACTAGGAAAGGATTTTTTAAGCCCTTTCTGCCCTTCAGAGGGCCCCAGTTTTAACCTTATGGGGAGTAAATTGATTTAAAAATTTTCTACAATCAAAACATTTGATTTATACAGCTACAGCTGTTGGTTTACTTTTCATTAGCAATATGAATTGCTTTTTAATGCCTTCTGAATCAATCGTAATCTTAAAACTATCAAGTAAGTAACTAAATTAACAGTTATATTTGCCACGTTGATACAGTTTTAGGGGTTTATGTACCTAATTTTTATTTCGTGTCTAATTCAACGTCATATGTTAGTAAATGTAATAGTGTTGTACAATATTGACCTATTTTTATTATCTATCTAAATGGTAAAACAAAGTCGCGTTAGTTACACCATTCATAACTTGGAACGCACATAACTATACCGCGACCCAGGATATCCAAATCTTTCACAACCAAGCCGTAGTGCTCATTGACTTCAGAACATGGCCAATCTTAAAGTTAACACATAGAGTGTTCCACGAAGGGATTTAAACATTGAATTTTATATTACGTGCCCGTTCATGCACCGAACATTTTTTTAATTCTTTACGGTTTACAAAGTAGGTTCTAAAAATATCCTGGGTGAATTTCAGTTCCCTTACCTTTGTAGAAACAAAATGGTGGTATATTGAAAGTTTTACGAATTTGCTTCCTATAAAAATTACTTTCATCTGTTATTATTATTTTTTTACTACGTTGAGGTTCTAGCACTCATTTTATTTTCAAATATTTTATAGAACCAAAAACATATTTTTAATGTTTTTAAAGTATCGTTTTTCAATATGCCGCCATTTTGTTTCTACTATCACCTCCCCTAATTTCTTTGTACATAGTAAATATATTTATCCTAAAAACTAATTTAATGAAATGCAAAACAGCTCAGATTAACTTAGGTTAGGTTAACTCAGATTAGGTTTTGATATTGTATTTTTAAATTATAGTTTACCCAATTAGAAATTTGTATGATGAAAACATGAAATTCTAGACTCGGTTGTAGTCATTTGCCCAAGGTTTCCCTTGGTGATGTTCCTTTTGTATATTGATCATTTAAGTCTTATAAAAGAAATTAAATATAAAAAAATTTTAATTCTTTTGGATCTTCGGTTAACATTACAATTTGTTTTTTTATATATTTCTTTATACTCATGTATATATTCTATGATAAATTTAGGTGCGGTAAGGTGAACGGTAATACTACGAAGGCTAGGTAGCTGTAGTTTTCCCAGAATATTCTTTCAACCTACTTTGTAAACTGTGTAAAGTTTAAAAACATTTGCCCAGCTCTCATAAAGTCTCATAAAGCTCTCTAAATCAATAATTACTTTTTTGGCAAGAAGTATGGCAGTAAAGTAAAGTAGAAGCTTAACTCTAACTAGATCTTGAGCTATCTATTTATGCTAAGTTGAAAACATTATGTTATTTGCAAATGTAAATGTAAACAATCCTTATAAACATGAACATAAAGAATAAGAAGTAAAATAACAGATAAGAAGTTGGCAGTTTGGTAGAATGACAATTAATTGAGAATATGCGTAACACTGCACAGCACATTGTTTGCAGGTTAGACATGTTAAACATGTTTTCATAAACATGTATGAAAAACAAAACAATTTTTATACGTAAATGTGTTAATATAATGCTTTAGTATTTTAACTACAAGTATGCAATATTCAGTATTTTAAACAATTGTTCAAAAACATAAATTCCAAGCTTTATATGAAATAGTTTTGAAGGTTTTGTAAATTACAAATAAGTTATTTAAGTACTATGGAGGATGGAGATATCTCCATTAAAACCAACTGTATATATATGGCATAATACCAACAAAACTAGTGAACGATTTCTCTAGTAGAAAAAGAATAATATCACAAACTTTGGCAATCGAAGTTCCACTCCCTTCTTCAAAAATCTCGGTCAAAGTTATAGTAAATATACAAACTGCAGTATAATTTAGAAAGCCACGTTATGTTGTAACACGACATTAAAATAAATAATAAAACAATTAGTACCATTTTTTCTTTCTTTATTGGCTACACGTTTTAAATTATGCCATTTTATATTGATTTGTATATATATATGCAGAAGGGTCTCGATAACGGCTCTAGTGAATTTCTTTAAATTTTGGAAATAACTAATTTCCGAGTATAAAATAGGTTCTAGGTAGGTTTGCTACGTTACTAGAAGTGTGAGTGAGAAAAAAAGTAAAATATTTTATTGTAAAAAAATCTAATTTATTGAAGTTATGACCAGGAACTCAACACATCGACTAGTCACGCCAGATGCCAACCTGCCAGTCATTAGAGCTTTTGAGACCAATCTATTTATTAGTTTTTACCCTGGCGCCTATTAATTTAATTGAACTGCCTTTACTATTTATATTGCTAACCCTGAACACTGACGAAGCCAAGGTAGTTATATACTCTGTTATAAACTATACAAACATTCACATTCATTTATATATTACATTATAAGAAGCTAGGCCATTTCCTTTTGTACATGATACAGATAAAGAAAAACAAGTATTTCAATAATAAAAAGAGTCTGAGCTTATTAGTTACTGAATCTGACTAAGTGATGAGCTCTTCAAGTAAATTTAGCTTTGGATAATTGATATGGGAATAATGTCTATACCTATTCTTCAATAATGTTTTTATATAAATATTTCATATATCAAACAAACATACAGAAACCATATCTTATTCATAATATTATAGATAAAATACCCTCGTCGCAGCAGACCTGCGTACTCAGCGAATTTCCAAATTAACAATATGCAATAATAATGCAAGTATATGACATGATAGATCAATCAATACCTGTTGATAACATTAACATGAGAAAGAGTATGCAGGTTTGCTGATTTGAGGGTCACTGAAAGTAGGCGTTTTTACCAAAAACTATTTTTATTTTGATCATATACCACGTTTCATCAATATCCGGACATAAATAAAGGAGTTTGTCTATTCTCCATATAAGATAAACATAGGAAAGAGTACGCATGTTTACTGCTGGGAAGAACACATAAACTATGGTTTTTTAGCATAGAGGTATGGATACAAATACATGAAGCTAAATACAAAGTGTCATCCAAAACTATTGGTTGATAAAGGAAATATTATTTTTTCCTTATCCTCCATAAAATTAAAATTAGACCCCCAAAATACAACGTACTGTTTTTAGATGTTTTAATATCTCAGAAAACATTGGAGATAAAGCAAAACTTTATAGAACTGAATTTTGCAGTTTTGAAGTAGATTCTAATGGTAAAAATAAAATTTATACATTTTTTAAATTACATATGAAAAATGAAAAGAACAGTTTCAAAATACAAAGCACCCCCGAACTACCCTTTCTGACTGACCGATATATCTGGATTACAAACTCGTCCGAGTATGTAGATATACACGTCTCTACAAAATTTGGTCTCAACCGGACTACAGTTATTAGGATTAGCGTGTTCACAGACACACTTATATGTATAGTAATTTTCGATGTTTTTATTATCATGTAACCCCATGTATATATTCTTTTTTTTGGAAATGAATAAATAAAATGAGAATAACAACTTATACACACGCACACACACGCGCGCACACACACACACACACACACACACACACACACACACACACACACACACACACACACACACACACACACACATATATATATATATATATTCAATTTTTTAACGACTATTATTTGGCTTATGGCCACCACAAAATGAAAAAAATAACATGGTACCGGGCTTAAGTCTTGCCATGAGGTCTACCTTTGGTAATAGCTTCTTATTTATGGGAAATTCGCTAGTCAAAATTTTGAATTAAATTTTAATTTTAAAATATCGTTGATTCTAAATGTGTATATCAAGTAAAGAGAAGTTACATAATATTTAGTATCTTCTCAATTAGCTTAGTTAAAAAAAATCTTCAATTTTGTCAATTATGGAATGAATTTTAACATCATTTTACAATATTCAATTATTTTCTTATTCTATTTGGTGTGAATGGATTTGAGGAGTGTGCGGGAAGAGTGATGAAGATGCTTAAAACTTGAAACTGAGAAAACGCATTTCTAATTTTTTAAACCCGATTGAAAACAATCTAGAATGCATATATTTAATGTCTTTAGAAGTAATAAAAGTACATGTTACATGCTACTTATCACTACTATAGCCATATTTTAATCTTTTTTTAGATGTTCTTTAAGGTTTTTTCTATTTTGATGCACCAGTTTTTTTAGGGAAAAACGATGAATGAGCTTAGCTTTTCCTCTCAAATATAATACAACAGCTATATCTGATTTCGTAATGCTAAATAAATATAGTAATATATAGGCATATGTAATATAAATGTAATTCTATTTATTATGTACAGTTAATAAAAATAAGTTATGTAAAATAAGGAGTATACATTTATATATATATATATATATATATATATATATATATATATATATATATATATATATATATAAGGAATAAAATGTCGAATACGTTAAGGTTTTTTTTCATTTTTGTTTCTTAAATCCTAATCCATTATATATGGATGGATGGCATATGAATGTAGATTTGATTAATCGTTTTCCTGTCTTTTACTTCTTTGCTTAACCAATTTACAATTAATCAAGCAAGATAGAGATTTTGTTTATTTCTGTCCTCAAGCCCATTGAAATCTGAAATTACTTTTTATCTCTCAACTTCAGAAATGACAAGAAACATTTGATTTTTGGCACCTACAGTCCTTACCTGTCTCATATTCTCTCATCTTCTTTGCAATATCTGATAGACGTCCGTGAATCTTTCTTTTTTCGGCTGCTTCCCCCTTTCAGGCACAACACTGCACTCAGCTCCCATTTTTAAAACTTAAGCACAAAGACTACAAAAACTTAACGTATCTAACGCCAAGCAAACTAGTACGAACTGAACATAGAACGTATCGTCTATAGTTGTTGCGAATTCACACTTCACTAAAAATTACAGACAGACGTATAACTCACTAATCGGGTTAATGTTCTCCACCGGTCACAATCTGAAACAACGCATGATCGGTGGAAGGAGTGCGCTCACCCTCAGCGGTACTCACGCTAAAGTCGACCACGCTCATCGTTCTTCCTGCACACTCCTCATTTTCTTTTCTAAATTTATTTTGCTTATTCATCAATACAATTAATTATTACTTTGTCCTAGATATAGGCCTAATATGTTTTGAACTATATCCTTATATTAAAACAGAGACACACCAAACTATAAGATATTTAGCAAATGTCGATAACAGACATTGGAAATAATATATTAACTTGTTAAAGATTTGTTAGAAATACCCTTCTGCTGTGATTTTCCTGATTAAAGGGTAACTTCAAAGTATTTCAAAACTTTCCAGACAAAGCAAACTGTTTTCTGAGTTCCTTTAATACTTATAAACTTATTCAAATTCTATTGTAATCAGTGAACTGTCTAAACAGCTAAAATGTTCATGATATTAACGATGTTACAGCTGGCATTTCCACTTTTCATTCAGGCGTTTAAAGTTAAAATAACTGTTAAGATATGTAGTTTAGCTTTCGCATTGAAAGTCTTATCAATCAAACGTAAGAATCAATCCCCCCTGAAAAAAATCAGTCGTAAAAAGTTTTTTATGACTGTCATAATAGTGATGTTTCAACGTATTCACTTAGGTATTTTAATAGCATCGTTACATTATAAATATAACGACCGATGAATATTAACACAATAGATGTTCTACTTATTAAGAATAATATTTTTTAAGTGAATTAGGCTGCAGAATAATTTACCCATTTGTCAGAGAAAAATGAAAAAGAAATATTTAAAAAATACCTTGTTCAGTATCTCATTATTATACTTATTCTTTGTGCAGTTATTTCAACTACCTCTGTAGCAGCAGACCTGGAGGCCAAGCGAATTTTCATTCATTTAAGAATTAATTTAGATTATTAAACCAAACTATTCATAATAAATAAATCGAAATAAAAGGAATAAAGGAAAAGTACCGGTGATAAGGAATCTGTAATATCACGATTATGGATAACAATTTACTTATTCTCCAAAAAAATAACAAGACAAAGTTTTAAAAAAATCTGCCACAAGTAAAAATAATAATGGCATATTGTCAGCCCAAAGTATTGGTTCTTAAATAGTTAGACTTTGTAGCAAATGTTATCACATCAATTAAAATTATTTAATTATATTAGCGAATTTCCCATAGGGAAAAAGCTATTACCATAGGGCAAGAGTTAAGCCTGGAACCATGTTATTTTTCTTCTTTAATTACCAAAATAGAAACCAAAAACAATAGTCGTTTATATATATATACACTCCGGACACCGCAGTGTTCATTTAAAAATAAAATAAACGGTATCAGTGGACTGAGTGGACTGACACATACTATCTCCCATATATAAATTTAAAAACTACAATCTGAAATAAAACCTTCACATTCTTTACAGTTTATTCAAATATCATTTACTAATTTATTGTTTCAAAAATAATCTTCCATTTTCTAAAAATAACAACAAGAGAAATGATAATTAAGTTAATTGTTTTATGTGGGGGACCACCTCCTTGATAATAAGCTTTTATGGGTGGGTTTTGTTAGATGGTGTGACTTTACACTACATACTAGGTAGCACGTAAAAAGTTTGGGAAATAAGAAATGGAAAATGTACTGAGTTTACCACGGAAATTAAATTTAACTTTACCCTGGAATTGTTAATCGTAGACTAATGATTCAGAATACTAACATGTTTTGTTTTTAAGCTGTTTTTAATGGTGATAGTCAAATTTTACTTATTCTTCATTGTTTTCACGGAAAATTTCAAAAAATGATTTTGTTACTTTTAAAAGCCCTTGACACTTCATAAAGTCTTAAAGTTTGTGGTAACTTTTAACCCCAAAAGTTTAGAGATGTGTGGGTATGTAGGCCTACTGTCATTTTGTATAACTCATAAAGGACTAAAATAATATAATTTTTATCAAAACCGTTGAAGCCACTTATGAGAAATTTTCATCTTACGTGTTTTCGGGGGTTTTAGGGGAAGATACCCTTAAAAATAAAAAACTCTAAAAAATAAAAAAGCGTCCGAGATACCGTGGATTTTTACCTACATACTGATATTCATGAAAATCGGACCAATAGTCTCGTGTCTAGGCTTCTGTACCCCCCCCCCCACACACACACACAGACATGACTCTAAAAACCTCATTTTCGATTCAGGAGGCTCTAAAATGGATAAATGCACAAAAAACTCACAAATTAAAAAATCCCGATGAAAACAATACTTTCTTGTTGTTGGTATAGGGGGAGAAAGTGAAAATATACGAGACTTTTTGATGATTTTTATCGATAATAATTTAATATATTTATTTCTCATTAATTTTTAGTCCCTATTTTCCATTTGAAGAACTGGAAGTACTGGAAGTACTGGAAAAGTATACCACAATACTCTTATATCAAATTAAAGTTAAAAATTATTAAGTTTTTCACCGTATTACATTTTTTGAAATGAAAAATAACCTATTTAATGTTTTTCAAAACTGATTTTTTTTCAAAAACACATTTTTGTATTTATTTTAAGAAATTACCATTAAATTATCATCAAACAGAAGAAATGTTTAAAAATGTAAGCTTTTACATTTAGCTACTTAAATTTTGTCTGGAAAATGGAAAAAAATCATGGAGGATAAAACAAGTGTATAAAATGTGTATCAAATGTAAGGAAACTAAAACAGATGTGTCTTACGTGGTATGACAAGGAAACGTGGTCGTATGTAGTTTTGCTATAAACCAAAAAAGTTCCGGCGCAAAACACACTACGATAACCATTAAAACAAAATAAAAACAATACGCCTTGTCTGCTCTGCACGTTAATGCAGAGACTATTTAGTTAATTTTGTTTTCATTGGTTGTACATTATAAGTAAGGTTTTTTTAATTTTTAGGGACATATAAACTTGGTTGAGGTGAGATCATATTATTAACTTATTCTATAAACATGGCCCTGTATATCCTCAATGAAACTAATAAATTTTCAACAAGAGATATTACGCAAAGAGAACCTTTTACATAATTTTACACTCGGTTTAATGAACGCTGAATATTCCAGACGTAGGCCCACGGGCTCCTGTTTATTTGAGTTCTTGTTTGTCTGTTTTATATAATTTCCAAAATAATATCTTATACTTACTTACTGTGTGAACTTGTGAAAACTTTACTTCCAACGGCTTTGATCTTGGACGTTTATCTTGGTTTTTATCATTGCATTTTTCCTAGTTGTAGATAGTTATTATAGAATTTCAATAACCATCGAAATCTTGATATTTCACCACGTAGAACTTTATTTAACTTTCTTACCTTGCTAGCTGACCCGGCGAACTTCGTAACGCCTGACAGTAAATACATGTTAACTTTAAGATTAGCCATGTTCTGAAGTCGAATAGCATTACGGCCTTATTTTAAAAGGCTATATATTCTGGGTCGCTTCATAGTGAATAACAATACTGAAACGATAAGACATATTAATAACATTCCAATAAAACAAATAAATCTGAGTGGATTAATTCACAATTTTTAAATGCAATCCAAGCCCAAACCTAACTTTTATTTGGCCAACATATAAACACGTGACTTTTAATCAGACAGAATATAAAAATATAAATACATAATCCCCCAAAACCGTATACAATTAACATGGCGAATAAAGCGGTTAAATAAAAACAGACGATATTTTGGTAGGACTAAAAATAACGAGCGGCTCCTGATTGCCAAATGGTGCAACCATGATGAACATGATAAAATAGTTTACACACTTCAAGCGAAACATTTCATTTATATCAACAGCCAGCAGAGGACACGACCCAATAGTAGTCAAAAACGGCCGGAGTTTTACCATAACGAAAGATTACAGTTTAACCCGTCAAATTTTGCAAGTTACAGTAGTTCTCTAACGAGTTAAAATTAAGTACAATGGTTATAATGGCGAGTGCTAAAATCCAATTATGACATTTACGGGATAGCTGCAGTTAAAACTAGATATGATACTATTGATTGGGTCTTATGAGTATAAAATAATCACTAAATAAAACATAGAGAAAACTTTCTGTCACAAACACATTGTTTAAGGTGGTGTAGCCATGAATGCATCTATTGAACTTGACGAATATGTTTCGGTTATTGATATATACTGTTTTAGTGGGGATCTTCTTTGTGAATTCTTATGTATTGAAATTACTAACCTAGATTTGGTTATTATAGGTGTGTGCAGATCTCAGAATTAAGACATTGACCAATTTTTCGAAGCCTTTGAAAATCGAACTATATATCTTAGTGTACGCAATTTGATAGTTGGAAGACTTTGGTAGAAACATTCTCATACGTTCTCGGGTTGTTGGCTACTGTGGGTACAACAGAATAGGTTGAGAAAATAGCAAAAAAGCAAAACAAATTTCGCAAACCCGTTAATTTGTACCATAAGTCAAAGGGACATCCGAGAAGATTCCCGACTTCTGAAGGAACACAATATAACAGCCGTGTACAAGCCATCGAGGAAAATTAATACTTATCTACCCAACAGTAAAGACAAAATTGCTTTATGTTCGTCCGGAGTATACAGAATCCCGAGCACTTGTGGTTCAGTATACATAAGAGAAACCATAAAAGTGATCTCCACTGGAGTCTATGATACTATGATAGGAACTATGATAGGAAGTACAATTACTTCGTGATAAATATCTTTGTAATGAAAATAATTCATATCATCCTCCTGCCACTAACTTTTTGCCTTAGTATTTGTATACAAAAATGTAGACGAGACTTGCCAGAGAGCGTTAGACCTATTGTACACTATTCTATCTGAAGTATTTGAGGTTATAATTCGAATGCAGTTATTATCTGAATAATTTAATTTGTTTGTTTAGCATGAGGTTTTGATAGATTCAGAGGCATGTCAAAAATGATCTTTTGTTAATGCAGAAGATGTAATGTATTATTTATTACATATTCAGTATTTTTCATTAGTACTTTATATAATGTGACGCAGTCTAGTGATTGTTTCTGTATATGCGTGTTGACTAATGACATTTCTTATTTTGTATTGCTTTCCACATTTAAACGAGCTGTAATTCATAATTACATTTATTAATTACTTATTTATAACATATGGTTTAAAAAATCACTGAAAGCATCTAATACGTTATAATATTTGTTTATAAATATTTATAACCTAAATAGACCTTAGTTAAATAGTAAAAATATTTAAAATAGAAAATAAGAAATCCGATGTATCAGAATACCAAAAGAACACGTTTATTACTGCACAACAATAATCCTTTGACAATTTTACATGTTTCTATACAGTTCACTGAATTTGATCAAAAACTTATTTTTGATCCTGGTAATGCGAAGCTGCACATTGACAGGAGTGTGTAAAGCGTTCCGCTGCTTGCAGTGTTTGAGCACCTGATCTTGAATGACGCTGGTGACGTATTTACGTAGAAAAACGAACACCACCTATCCAGTCACTACATACAAACACTGTTCCCAGACAGTTTTGTAGGCCTCCATAACATACAAGTATAAGTATGTAATAAGCAGTAGTACGTTTTACACATTTATATATCACTTTGTGTTACATTTTCGTGACATTTCTAGATAAGTCTTACAAACAAGTTTCACAACAATAAGTCTTTTCTATATTATTATGCATTCTATATTTTTGCAATGGTACGAATAATAAGGGGGCTCTTTTGGCCGTGTGCATACATTGTTGCTCACCAGTAGAAATCAAGAAGGTGGAGAAAATAAATATAAAAAATTTTTAGGATTGTTTATGCAGTCGGGTAAAACATGGAGGAATGATGAGAAAAATGCGGTCGCACGATTTTAATATCGCGTACATAAAGTCCTCCCGTCGTGGGTTCGAATCCTACGCTTATCGGTTGGTAAAATTTGCACCTCAAGTCCTCCGTGGTTGACCCAGCCCCGTGAGGCAATTGGGAAGCTATGACTCGAGTGACGCATCCTGGTCTAGGAAGCTAGCATTAACGCGGTGAAGGACGCGCTATGCTGACCACATGTCGTACATTGTACTACAATGTACAACAAAAGCCGTGGCTAGCAGGCAAAATCCCTTCATAGGGATGTAAAAGCCACAGGGTTATTAATTTTATTCACGAATATTAAGACGATTTGGCTATTTATTCATCCATGTGGTACATGCAATATACAACGGTACAAACATGATTGTATTTAGCCAAATATACAAAGTTGGTATTCTATTTTAATAAGATCTGTTAATATTTCAATTTACATCTCTCTAATTATAAAATATTAGTCGCTTTGTGATTCAACGGTGGAGACGACCTGTAATCCAGCTACTTGGAGGTCACGAATTGTGGATAGTTAGTTGTGCGAGATGGTCGGTGGATGTAGTGTTCTCTTGTGGGGATTAACGTTCGCACTATTGAATTAACGTTAATCCGCAAAGACCAACCTCATAATTAGAACAATTCGTAATCCAGAGGCCGTGGTTCGGATTCCACGTTAAGTAGGTCCATTTTTATAGGTCCGCGAAGGTCCATTAGTTGTCATCGGCTGTTCGGCCATTAATTAACAGTCCTGTCTAAGGAACATGTCAGCCTTAGTCAATAACAAGACTACAAGATCGCGCCACAATCATCTTACATTAAATCCTCATTCACACTTGGCTTAAAATACCTACATTGTAGTATGATTGACATTTCGGTAATCTTATCTAATCTCAGTTTTGTTTTATAGTTTTTATGTACGTATTAATTGTAATAATATACAGTGTTTTCGTGTAAAATTCTACGTAATTTATAAAAGAAAAAAACTACTGTGACTCCTATGTAACACATATATGACCTACTGTATACTGCATGATATTCTGACAGCTCCTTCACATTCAGCCACTCCTATATTTGGTCACATGGGAGACACAATATTAAAGGCTCTAGGACCGCAATATTTTTGTATTACGGTCTCGGACGTGGTCAGAATTTTACAATCTTAACAACAGATGCCCTCCAACCTTTTCTTTGATTTAAAACAAAATTGCGGTTTGTTTAGTGTTTTGCTAGTCAAATGGTTTTTTCATATTTAGAAAGTGTAACTATTACCCGGTACCCAACGAAGATACTAGCATGACTTTTAATACATTAAGTTATAATTTCATAGAGAACAATTATTGGTAAAATATATAAACTAGTATAACAAAAATAAATGTATAATAGTCGTTTGTAATTGATTGTTTTATAAATCAATCCCTTAAATTAAGAATATAATAGTTTATATACTAAACTATAATAATGAAAAATTAACTAACTTGTTAAAAAGCATGTCTTAGCAGGAGATTAATTGATACGGGACCTTTCAGCTAGATATTCCTCGCGCCACCATTGAAAATCGGACACCGCTCTGACGTGTCTCATTTCGTTTAGGAAACTGGACTTGGCTTTTCCGTAGCTATTTACTTACTTTCATAAGACTGGGACGGTGGTGTGGTCTGATATCCAGATATATGGTGGCTACGAGTTTGCTTATTATATGTCTTTATAAATATGTATACCGGTATATATAAATAAATAAATAATATATATATATATATATTTCAAAAAATTAAAAATAATTATGTATTCATCACTATATTTCGCTTTCCGCGTCTTCAGGTGACAATAAAAAAGTATAAAAATTAAAATTAACTTAACATAACACAGAAATAAAAATAAAAATGTAGATATAAACAATAATGAATGTATATATATATATATATATATATATATATATATATATATATATTCATAAATTAATTGATAATTCTTTCATCTACAAATAAACTAACTTCCAAGAAAAATATTAACAATAATATTATTAACAGTAAATATCAGCTGATTATTTAAGCATATGACAATCCTCCCCTCTGAGCTGCTCTTAGTTAGTCGCAATGCCTCTTAAATAACCGTCCATCTTCTGATTTAATGAGGTAGGCCTACATCACGTTCCCAAGCGGTCTTTCGATTGTTCCTACTCACCACTTTACTTCTGAGTAATTCCTCATTAGTACACTTTGCCCTTCTGAAAAACTTCGTTTAGTAATCACTTGATGTTATGAGGGGTGGGTGTCATCTCTACCATTAAATCTATTTCGGTTCTCATGTTTCTCCCAAACATAAGAAAGTATGGAGATTGTCCTGTAGCCAAATGGTGTGTCTTTCTTAGCTGTTTCAGTATTCTGTTTATCTTATCCTTCATGTGTCCTCCCTCACAAGCTTTTAAGAGGTTCTTCACAGTTTGAACCATTCTTTCAGCTTAGCCATTAGATTTAGGACAAAAGGGAGCAATGGTTTTATGTATTATTTGATACTTATTGAGATAGTTTTCAAATAAAGTTGAGGTTAACTGAGTCCCGTTGTCAGAAAAAAGTACATGAGGGATACCGATACAGTTTGTCTAGTTGTCGTATACACCAGTCTGTTTTTGTCGTTTAGTTGAATCACCTCGACCCATTGACTGAAAGCATCAACAACAATGAAGTAACTCCAACCTTTTAGTGGTCCTCCAAAGTCTACATGAATACGTTCCCATGGTCTGCTTGGAGGTTCCCACGGGTGGATTGTTTCCTTAGGTGGACTCTTAAGTTTTTGTTGGCATGAAGTGCAATTTTTGACTAAATTTCAATCTCTTGATCAATATTCTTTCAATAACAGTAACTTCTAGCTAAAAGTCATGCCCATACAAGTCATGAAGCCATGAAAAGTCATGCTTCATTTTGGTCATGCCCATATTACCAGCATGTAACTCTTCTAGAACTTGTTTTCTTTGTGTAACAGGTACACAGATCCTATTTCCTCTGAACACACAGGCATTCATTAAACAAATATCATTGTCATTTAATCCAATTTCTTTTAAGCTCTTGCCTGTGTTTAAATAGTGTAATATCACTTTGAAATTTTCATCTTTCTTTGTTTCCTTTTCAATTTGTTTTCTCATCAATTATTTTCTCGTCAATGTTTTCAATTTTTATGAGCGATGGTCGGTAGATGTGATATCATCTGGTGGGGATGAACGTTCGCACTATTGAATACTACGTTCACCCAAAGACCATCATCATAAATTAGACCGGTTCGTAATTCAGAGGCAAAAGTTGTTCGAATCCCTCGTTGATTGTTACGCCACAAGGGTTTTCCTTATCGGGGGATTATAGTGCTAAAGACGATCGAGATCGACCTTTTTCGACCGAAGGATGGATTGATTGGACATAGTGCTTAACACAGTTCCAAATATCCTCTCCCTGGAGCATAGCTCCGACGATGTTATCAGGATGGATTATTACGTCAATCTCCGCTGAGAGGGACACTCGCTGTACAATCCATCTGTCACACTCGAAAAAATGGGCTGTGCCGTATCTGTAATGCCAGGACAGTACAGACACTTGCATCTGCCTACTTTGCCTAACTTGTGCAGATAGGAACGAAAATACCCATCCATGCCCTCATAAGAGTTGTGTCGACCTCGCCGTGCTGCCTCTCCACCCAAGGGCATATGTCCGGGATCAGTCTGTGGGTCTAACGTCCACTCGATTCGGCCTCCCATTCGTGCTGCCAATGGTAAAAGCTGCGATCTCACTCTTCCCGGGCGAAAGCATTTCTGCCTGCCTCGATACCACGGTGATGGATCGCCTGTCTCTCCCTCGCAAGATGGTAGATGGGGATAGCACCAGCGATAAACATTACTGCTGGTTCGGAGACCGTGCGATAGGCAGAAGCGATCTACAAGGCATTCCAGGATATGGGCCCAGACCTCAGCTTCATACAGAAGAACTGACTGCACGGACGACATTAACAAGCGGTGCTTGCAGGGACGTGTAACACCGATGTGGGGCATCAGCCTTGGTAGCTCTGCCAGCAGTTCCCTTCACCTGCTCACCGAAAGGCAGCTTGTTGTCAATTAATACTCCAAGGAATTTGGGAGCAGCTTTGGTTTCGAGATTTAGTCTCCTATCAAAGGAAACCCTGTTGGGATTCTTCTTTACGTTAAGACCTCGATCTCTGTCTTACTGATCTCCAGTGAAAGATCGTGAGCTTGCACCCACCCATTGACTCTGGTCATAACTAAGCCAAGTTTGAGTTTAACCTGTTCGACGGTTCTTGCTACTACAAAGGCAGTGACATCATAGGCGTAGCCGACGAGAAAACTTTCGTCTGGCATCTCGACTCTCAGCAATCTGTCGTAAGACACATTCCAAAGATCGGGCCCCAAAATCGAACCCTGTGCAGCTCCAGATGTGATGGAGACTCTCCGCTGACCTTCAGCAGTTCGTACAGCAGCACGCGATCTGTCAGGTACGAATCAACGACTCTTAGGAGGTAGAAAGGTTATACTGGGGTATTTACATTAAACTTATTTCTATCAATAGAAAAAAAATATTTTGAAATATTATTACTCTGTTTCTTTTTTACACAGTGGTTATAATCATTATTCGTTTCTAAAATGTGTTATCTAATCGTCTTATTTCTCCCTATGTATTCACACAATCACATCCCAGAGACATACATTAGACATTCCTCAATTATTAAATTCTATTAGTAACCTACTACAGTTAGCATCATACTAGTGTGTGTAGTATGTGGCATAAACAAATTTACTTTATTCGTATTGATACAATGATACAGAATTGAGCAATTCATTGTTACGTAGTCAATAAATAATTTACTGTCGTCCTTAAAAATCACTTGAATAATTTTTTTAACCAATATAATATATTTTGAAATATTTTTGGAGAATTGCGGTGGTTAAAAGCAAAAACGAATCATTTTGTAGGCTATGGCTGTAGAGATGAAATATTATTCCTAACACAAACCAAATTTAAGAAATCAATTTTACAGCCCTCTCTTAAACTAATTTTAAATTCCAATTGGAACGAGCAAAGATATTCAAATTACAATTTAACTTTCGTAACTATATTGCATCAGTTGTAATAACCAAATATCATAAAGTATGGCTGTCAAACATATTTTCTTTTGCATATTATTAATAATGAATATGACATTATGCAAAAATACAATCAATTATTATTATTGTCTCCAATGTATTGCAAAAATATCGTGTTAAAGCATGTGTATTATACCCATACATACTATGTATTTTAAATGATGAAATACTTTCTTTGAAGTATCCACATCCAATTTCGTATTAAATGTTACAGAGGAAACCAAATCTTGCTACGTACTCCATTGAAAAATGTTTGTTTTTATTTCCCTGTGGGTAATAGGATAGATGGATATGTCTAAAGGGAATGTTTTTAGTTCATCTAAACATGTTTCTCTACTTATGTTTCAAATGGTTTTAGACCCATCTTCGGATATAATATATAATTTTAGGACAACAGAGTACGTATACAGCTTAATTCTAGATTCTTGTAGAATGTAATTGAAGTTTTATGTTTTAATGTGTTTTCATAGCAAATATGGCGTTATATAATGGCGGCATTTTGAAAATTTTAAACAAGAAAAACTTTAATTAGTATTCTTTTAGAAATAAGGTATTTCAAAAACAATTATAACGTTACCAAGTTTTTGTATAAAAAATATATACCACTGTTTGCGGAGCGCGGCTGTTGTACAGGTTCAAAGAATAAGATTATTTTCAGGCTACATAATCTAAAACAATGAAACAAACACCTTCATCGGAAGTACTTTAACCACCCCATACCATGAAAAGTATCATAAAATTTTTAGTTAGTTTTTATAAAGTTAGGAATTTTAGATTTGTTTCAAACTATATAAAATGGGTCAGTCTTGTAAGATGTTTCTAAGAGTACTGGTTATTCTATTTTGAACATATTTGATTAATTGGATATACATATCATTTTTATATAATTAAGTTAATCCGTTGGGTAAAATTTCCATAAAACTTATGAAACAAGTAAAGGAAAATGTGGTATAACCTTCTGATCTATCTTTAAAAAAACAAAATAAAGGAAGGGTATGATTTTTATCAACAATTTAAACGTTTTATTTTTAGTGAATCTTCTAAGGGAAGAAGCTATTACCGTACGTCTCAAGGCAAGACCAAAGCCCGGGACCATGTTATATTTTGTCTTTGGTATACAAATAATGGAAAAAGAGGCCCCAGAGGCCAAAAAAGTCGTTAAAATTAGTCGTTAAATTAGTATATGTTAATAATATATATATATATATATATATATATATATTTTTTTTAACGACTATTGTAGAAAAACATATCTCTACCAAATTTAGTCTCGGTCGGACCATTTTTACGAGACGTCACACGTATGGGTGTGTGTCTGTGAACACAAGTCTCGTAAAAATGATCCGACCAAGACTAAATTTGGTAGAGATATGTATTCCTACATTTGTTCGGACGAGTCTGTAAACCAGACATATCGGTCAATCGGAACGGGTAGTTTGGCGGGGGGGTTGTACTCAAAAATTGTGTTTTTGCGTTTTGTTCGGACGAGTCTGTAAACCAGACATATCGGTCAATCGGAACGGGTAGTTTGGCGGGGGGGTTGTACTCAAAAATTGTGTTTTTGCGTTTTGTCGGACGAGTCTGTAAACGAGACATATCGGTCAATCGGAACGGGTAGTTTGGCGGGGGGGTTGTACTCAAAAATTGTGTTTTTGCGTTTTTCATATGTAATTTTAAATTTTATCTTTGACCATTACAATCAGCTTAAAAAACTACATAAATTACTTCCTCAAAGATTTTATCTATCTCCAACGGTTAATGAGATATTGAAAAATTTAAACACAGTATGTTGTGTTTTGGAGCTCCAATGTTAATCTTATGAAGGATAAAGAAAACTTAATATTTCACTTATAAATCAATATTTTTGGATTAATCTTGGTATTTACCTTCGTGTGGTTGAGATCTATCCATTCATGCTTAAAAATCATAGTTCACACGTTTACCATGGCAACAACCTGCATACCTTTTCCCCATGTTAATCATATAGGGAATAGGCAAACTCCTTTATTTATGGACAGATGTTGATGAATGTTGGTATAATGGTTAAAAATAAAAATTCTTTATGGTATAAATGTCTACTTTCAGTGTTTCTCAAAGCGGCAAACCTGCACACTCTTTCCCATGTTAATCTTTGGGAGAATAGGCAAATCATTCTCATGTTTATTGATAGATTTTGATAAAACCTGTCACATAGTATTATTATGTTATTGATATTTTTATTATTATGGTATTTTTATTCATTACACTTGTCAAGGCAAGTTTTTTTTAAGAGAAGGGTTTCCTTAAAAATTGAATACCGGTTTAAATAATTGGAGTAACCAACAGGAATAACACAAGATAGGTTTTACTGAATCATAAATAATCACCACAACCTAAACTATTTATTTAGATAGTATTTTGTATTATATTCAAATTATTAAACTCATTAAATCAATTTGTATTATTAAGAAATCAATTTTCACGGGCTGCAGAGTCTGATAGTGTAGTTTTTTATAGCATTACGTTTATCTCTGCTATTTCACATAAAAATATGTTTTAATTTCTCATTCTTTTGAATACATGAATACTATTCTTAATTTAGACCAAAGGTTGTGTCGTTTTACAAAAATAATCTCCAATACAGTGCAACACTGATGATTTGTTGGATATAAATGAACAGTTGAATGATTTGTTTTGCCGGTTTATATGATGACTTTATACAACAATATACTTGCAAAGGGTAAATTTAATTCTGTTTCGGAAGAAAATGTAAGGTTGGCGATAGGATGGGGCGGTAGTCTACTTAGATAACTTGGTTAATTTGAGTGACAGCCCCTCTTATCAGATTTACCATCAGATGAATCACCACCATTTTTGCCATCTTCCACATGTTACTTTATTTCACCAATCTAACTTCTCAGATAAAGCTTATCAAAAAAATATTGAAAAAATTTTAGTTGGAAAATACAAAACAAGAATATATAGAATGTAATGTATAAGAATGTATAGTTATTACTCTACATTATGCTATGTTGAATCATTATAGTTAATACTTATGCTAATCACTCTAGCCAAATTTAGGCCTAGCCTGTTGTAATGTGACAAACAGTTTCAGGTTAGAAACCTAAAGAGTAGAGGAGGTTTTTTTAGTTGGTAACCCCACTTCATAGGGGAGTCCCACACTACAGGCTGGCCACCTGTGTGCATAAAGCATTTCTTCCGCCTCTCCCTCAAAAAAAACACTCTCTATAGCTTAAACTGAAACCGTAGTTTCGTACTTTTGGAGGCCAGCATTTAATGTGGAAAATATGTTTATTATTAGCTATGTTGTCATTAATTATGTTTATTATTAATTATGCAGTTCAGCAATGCTATATTATGATTTTGTTTGAGATTATGCGAATCATATAATTAGTACAAGTGAAACTAAATACAACTCTTAAGCCCGTAAAGGCTATTTATTGCCTACTACCGATATTCGGTTTTTGAGGTTCAAGTATGTATTGATTATGCTATAGAAGCAATGCAAATTTTTTTATTTATTTAAATATCTCTTCTTTCTTTAACATCTACATATTTCTTCTTCTTTAACATCTGAGAACTAAAATTCAATTTTATTTATTGTTTGCAGTCGTAACTGTACTTTCATATGGTACCCGGAGCTAAATACACTGTATCCACAAGGAACGTATAAAAGTGCAATGCCATATTAGATTGCAAAACTTCTCAAAAAAAGTCATTTGTGAGGTCTTTTCAATTAACACAATTTTATCGGTACAATCCTTTTCAATGATCTCTTTCGATGAAAGTAGAACTTAATTTAGATATATATCAAATTGCATTTTTCGTATAATAAGGTTAAGAAAGAAGAAATAAATAATTGTTTCTTAGCATTATTTCTATTAGATAATCAACACATACTTGAACCTCAATATGCAATACCAAACATCTGTTATAAGCCATAGTCATTATGAGTTGTATTTCTATAACTTGGGCTTTGTTAATTTGTAATACATTTATTACTAACAAATCAAATGTGTCATTAGTAAATAGTGTTTGGTTTTGTTTTGATTAATAGTTGAGATAATATTTGTATGTATTCTTTATTTACGGTTTTAATGTATTATAGATCAATACTATTCCTTCCAGTTAGATGCTTAAAGGGACAGTTTATTTTTATCAATCTCATGAATATCAAGTTGAAAATGACATATGACTGTGGTCTATAACTTATTCATAAAAATATCCCTGTATGAAAAAAAATAATTTAATTAATGTTTTTAATTATTATGTACGCGAATACTGTAGGGATGAAATATTATTTCTAACAAAAAAATTTAAGAAACAAATTTTACAGGCCTTTTTCTTAAACTAATTTTAAATTCCAATTGGAACGGGCAAAGCAAATATTTAATTTTACAAATCATCTTTCGTAACTCTGTATTGAATCAGATATGGAAATTAAATTTTGAAAAGTATACTAAGGCTATAATTTGTGTTTTAATTCCTTCTTTTGCATCTTACTAATAATGAATATAAATTTTACCAAAATAAAATTATTATTTTCCCAAATTATTGCAAAAATATAACATTAAAGTATTTGTATCATACCTTTACACATCGATTTAAAATTATGAAATACCTTCTTTGAAATACCGACGTCCAATTCAGTTGGCGCTGCTTTCGACAACCAATTTGGCATCGTGCTGAGTCACCAAAAAGCCAAGAAAATTTAAGCTCCTTTCAACTCCGTCAATTTAAGGAAATAACATTTTTAACAACCTTCCAAGCTGCTCGAGATTTAAGCATTTAACTGTTAAATTAATATAGTTGTAGTTACAAAAACATTATTTTAGATTTTTCTATTTTTATAGTCTTTCCGCCTAAAACAAAGTGATTTTAATAGCCATGTACTAGTTTGAACGAATATATAACTTAATTCTTGTGGTCATTTTACAATTTACTGCAATCCTGTACAGAATATGCCGTATAAGGAGCATATATTAACATTCATGATTGATTTTTTTTTATTCAAGATGTTTTATAATGTTTCTAGAGCAAGTGATGAATTTTTATTTACTAAAGCAAATGTTTTAATGATTTTTTTATTTTAAGTATAGATGTCTTTTAATCAGAAGAAGAAAGTAGAAAAGCATCTTTAAAGTTATATGTCCTTAAAACCACCTGCATAACTGTGACGTCACGCTGGGAGGGGCTTAAGCCCGCTTTGGTTTTAGCCTGCGACTGGAAAAGTACTCCTAATACATCATAGCCAAGTTACTGGGTAAAATAGCTTGTAAAACTATTATTACAATAAATCCGTAATAGTACCTCCATAATAGCACCACCAAAAAGGACACCTACATTTTCAAACCAGAATAGTTTCCCCTGAGAAGAATCTCCTATGAGGGAGAAGGGAGAACTTCTCACTAGGCACTTGTTGAATATGTTTTAAAGCTTAGAAATTACAGAAGACACTCATTTTTTTATATTGATTACATGATGTACTAAGTTACAGTTAACAAGTATACATTCAAAATAATAGGTTACGATTATTAGGGTAACAAATTAATCGTAAACTTAAATTTTATTTTCCTTCAGTAGAATAATTCAATTACGTTACATTAAATTAAAGTGTGTTAATTTCGTATGAACATATTTTTATATAATTTACTGCATTGTAAAACGTTATAAAGTAATAGGCAAAGAAGTCATAATATGAAGTAATTTCTAATATTTTAAAAGGAAAATCGTATAACCTTACTTTAAATATTAAGTCACGTGTCAATAAATACTTTTTATTTGAATACTTCCGAATTAATTTGTTATGAAATATATTGTAATATCCAAAAACTATTTCCCCAAACCTAGTTTAAATTAGAATGCTAGTTTAAGCCAGAGTACAGAAACAAATTTACATCATGAAGTTTAGCTTTTTGTAAAATTAACTCAGTAATGTTGAATCCTTTGTAGATTATAACAATAAAAAATGTTTCTTTATGTTATTCTAGACAGTACAGGGTTACATTTCTGGAGATACTTTTACAGGGGTACTAATTTGGTTGATAATAATATTCTACTACTTCCACTTGATCGAAGTACTTAGATCGTGTATTGTTAATATTTTTCAATAAATAAAATGCAGTCTCGGCCAGAAAAGTTCACCTAAACCTGTGACGTATGTATCTACTATGGCGTACTATTACGGGGGCACTTTACCAGCGCCCCTCATCAGGGCATCTATTACATTCTCTTCCTATGAATAGTAAAACTAAGTATTGCTTTCGTCTAGGTTTTCGAATTTCAGTATAGAGTGAAAATATTTCTTTTAGGTTCCATGAATCCAAAATTGTTTAATAATTTTAAATTATTTTACTTTCTCTAATACTAATGATTTTGATAGTAACCAAAAATAACAAACTTGTATTGGAATTAATATGCAGAGCAATTTACAATCATATTACAAAACAATCTGTAATGGGTAAAATAGAGAAATGCACTAATAACAATAATATGTATTTATAGCTGGCATATCAAGATATGCCAGCATATACATGATGAAAGTCATGATTGACTTACTACATCAGTGCATTCACCTTGAGTCTATAGCTACGTAGATATGCCAGCTATATACATGATGAAAGACATGATTGACTTACTAGATCAGTGCATTCCCCTTGAGTCTATAGCTACGTAGATATGCCAGCTATATACATGATGAGAGTCATGATTGACTTACTACATCAGTGCATTCCACTTGAGTCTATAGCTACGTAGATTTACCAGCTATATACATGATGAAAGTCATGATTGACTTACTACATCAGTGCATTCCCCATGGATCTATAGCTACGTATATTTGCCAGCTATATACATGATGAGAGGCATGATTGACTTACTAGATCAGTGCATTCCCCTTGAGTCTATAGCTACGTAGATTTGCCAGCTATATACATGATGAGAGTCATGATTGACTTACTAGATCAGTGCATTCACCTTGAGTCTATAGCTACGTAGATATGCCAGCTATATACATGATGAGAGGCATGATTGACTTACTACATGAGTGCCATTCCCATTGAGTCTATAGCAACGTAGATTTGCCTGCTATATACATGATGAGAGTCATGATTGACTTACTAGGTCAGTGCATTCCCCTTGAGTCTATAGCTACGTAGATATGCCAGCTATATACATGATGAAAGTCATGATTGACTTACTAGATCAGTGCATTCCCCTTGAGTCTATAGCTACGTAGATATGCCAGCTATATACATGATGAAAGTCATGATTGACTTACTAGATCAGTGCATTCCCCTTGAGTCTAAAGCAACGTAGATATGCCAGCTATATACATGATGAAAGTCATGATTGACTTACTAGATCAGTGCATTCCCCTTGAGTCTATAGCTACGTAGATATGCCAGCTATATACATGATGAGAGTCATGATTGACTTACTAGGTCAGTGCATTCCCCTTGAGTCTATAGCTACGTAGATTGCCAGCTATACACATGATGAGAGTCATGATTGACTTACTAGATCAGTGCATTCCCCTTGAGTCTATAGCTACGTAGATATGCCAGCTATATACATGATGAGAGTTACGATTGACTTACTAGATCAGTGCATTCCCCTTGAGTCTATAGCTACGTAGATATGCCAGCTATATACATGATGAGAGTCATGATTGACTTACTAGATCAGTGCATTCACTTTGAGTCTGTAGCTACGTAGATATGCCAGCTATATACATGATGAGAGTCATGATTGACTTACTAGATCAGTGCATTCCCCTTGAGTCTATAGCTACGTAGATAAGCCAGCTATACACATGATGAGAGTCATGATTGACTTACTAGATCAGTGCATTCCCCTTGAGTCTATAGCTACGTAGATAAGCCAGCTATACACATGATGAGAGTCATGATTGGCTTACTAGATCAGTGCATCATTCTCCTTGAGTCTATTGACCCAAGTCCCTGTGTCAGGCTTTCTGTACGTAGGAATATACTGTAAAAGACACTGTGCTTGTTGTGGTGAGGGAATCAAAGCCCCGTATCAACATTGTCGAATAAGGATACTTGTAATAAAAATACAGAGTTAAAACAATTTAATAGCTGAATCTATATTGGTTTTTAGTTTTTGGTGGCATGTTTAAACTAATTTTATATTTACCATAAATTGTAAAACTTGTATCTTTTTTTAAATTTATATACTTTATACAAGCCTTTTTTTATTTTGGCAAAGGAGATTTCAAAATAAACAGTGTTAGTTTCAATAGATGATTCAAAAAGCAAACGGATGGACGGGTTTCAAAAGCTCTCCGGTTAAACTTGCAATTCACATGTAAATTGAGTACATTACTTTAGCTGCTATGTTTCCAGGCTATTTAATTGCTTTTAATTTTAATACCTTTCCCAATCGTTTCTTTCATTTCAACAGGATGGTTATCAACACGCCCTTTCTCAAAGGTTCTGTATATTTGGAACATGTGCATGAATCATCTACTACTCAAAGACATTTTCTTTGCTAGATCAGGAAATATTAAATAAAGAATTATTCAAATAAGCCAATAACGATTATTACATTATTTTATAGGTAATTATAAGTATGTACTATCTTATTATATAATCATCTAATATGTTCCTTATCCAAACTGTAACCAGCCAGTTAAATTAACAATACCAAGTATCTTATTCTTCAGGCCATATTGATGATGTGTCTCGTTTAATATACTTATATATCAATATATTGTATATTAAATACTAGTTACTGGCACAAAAATATCAATTAGATTAGTATATTTTTTTAGGTATTATATAAAATATTATACTTAAAACTACGCTAACAGTTCAAAAATTAATTTCAAGTTAAAAAGAAACTCCGCTTAAAAAGTAACGGAACATATTTTTACCTTTTTAATTTTTATTTTAGTTATAAATTAATCTAATTTACAATTTCAACCCCTTTCATAAATGATAGCTTAACAGAACATATCAGGTGTACTCGTATCCACTTAGAGATTATCTTCTTTCAAGTAAAAACGCCAACCCGCGCATCGACGAGCTAAAGCCATGCTAATGGATGATGAAAGGGATCTGTGTTTACTTTTCGTTCCTGCGTTAATTCCAACGGCTGATATTAAAGTCAATAAGGACAAACATGCTCGCTATTTTGGCAGATCATGCAATAAAATATTCCTTATATTTTATATCAGAAATATGACATAATGTTAGAACGTAATGCTCAAATTAAAATTTAGAAAATGTAAAACTTTCAAAGAAAGCCTATTTAATATTAAGTCTAATCTTAGTTGAGCTTTTAAAGGTTAGTTTGGTATTATATATCTATCAGATGAAACGGAGGTCGATGCAATGAGATTTATCTGTCAGTTAGTGTTGTGCCCACATGGTAGTTACTGTTAGGGGCTGATAAATATGTCACTGTAGGCCAACCACGATACACCGGCATATGTTACCGGGCAAGATTAACATATTAGACGATAATGTACACCAGGTATTGGCCTATCGTCTGCTCAACTACGTATAACATTATATCCGATGCAAACTGACATTTTATAAATTTACAAATTTTGTAAATAAAAGAATTGTAAATTTGTTTATACAGCCAATAAATGAACAACAATGAACTTATATAACTTATACAATTAAATTACAATAATTTCATATTAACCTTCTTGATATTCGTTTGTGAACAGTGTCATTATTTAGTAGTAATCTTGGTTTGTACATCTAAAAATGAGAAAGTTACAGTATATTACTGCTGATTTCATTTACGTACTAATTTATGTCAATTTCAGAGTTCTATAAAGGTATGAAATGCTGCATTGCGTAGCTGTGATTTTGATTAATATAATTGACGAAGATTTTTATAGCAAATGAAGTAAAAAATTATAAATATTAAAAATTATTTACGGAAAAACTTTGTTTTACCAGCAATCGTAGAAGTTTATTCTAAACATATGAAAATTCTATACAAATAATAACATGATATTTTGTCAGTCTAAAACTAAAAAATATGACTCGATAAACGTATTAGGTGTAAATAAAAACATACCATTATTATTTTAATTTCCATTTCTAATTTTATCAAACTTATTGTGGTTTTACTTGTTGAAGTTTGGAATCCATCAATGCCATCTTTTTCATTTCAAGAATATCTCGTAATGTTTTATTTCTTCTGATTTGTATTCAATGTTGGCATATTAGTTTGACCCTAACTATACGTCTTTAGGTGCCCAGAGTCCAAAAACAATAGTCGTTAAAATTTCTATATATATATAAATTTTAACGACTATTGTTTTTGGACTCTACCTATAAATAAAAAAAATAAAATCTTAAGTCTTACCATGAGACCTACGGTAATAGCTTCTTCCCTATAGAAAATTCGCTAAAATGTACTGCAATAATTTTTATTTTTATATTAATTTTATACATAAATAATTATTCATATAAAAAATATACATATCAACTATTTCTTTATATTATTCATTTCTAATTTATAACTAACAACCATGTCAATGTATTTATTTTAATTTGTTAGTTTAAGTTTCCATCAATATAATTATACAATTTTTCATTTCGAGATATTAAAAATCTAAACACAGTTTGTATTTTCTCCTGATCTTGAATTAATATTTCCCATATTAATAAATATTTGTCGATAAAAACTTTTAGTAGTGCAGATCTATCCATTATCTAAAGTTATAATATATATTCATATATATATATATACAAAAATTTTAACGACTATTGTTTTTGGACTCTGGGCACCTAAAGAAGAAAAAATAACATGGTCCCGGGCTTAAGTCCCACCATGAGACCTACGGTAATAGCTTCTTCCCTATGGGAAATTCGCTAAAAATGTCAATAACAGTAGTTTAGGGGGGTTTTGTACCCCAAATATTTTTTTCATTTAATTTTTAAAAATTTTCTATTTTTATACACCATGGATCAGCTTAAAATACACATTTAATGTTAAAGTTTTTCTCTATCTCCAACGGTTACCGAGATATTAAAAAATCTAAACACAGTACGTTGTATTGTGGTGCTCCAATGTTAATATTATGGAGGATAGGGAAAAGTTAATATTTTCCATATTAATAAATATTTTTCGATAAAACTTGTTATTTAGCTTCATGTGGCTGAGATCTATCCATTTATCCTTAAAAATCATAAATATATAAATATAACCTGCATATCTTTTCCCATATAATATATAGGGAATACAAATTATTATATAGACAGCTGTTGATGAAAGTTGGTATAAATGTTAAATATAAAAATTATTTTTGGTAGAATTGACTACTTTCAGTGTTCCTCATATCAGCTAATCCGCACACTCTTTCCCATGTAAATCTTATGGAGAATAGGCAAATAATTCTCATGTTTATGGACAGATTTTTATAAAACTTGTCATATATTATTATTATTATATTATTGATTTGGAAATTCGCTGAGTACGCAGGTCTGCTGCGACGGGGGTATTTATTCATAATATGACTCAAAACTTTATATTTTAAACATAAAATCAATTTTGAAACAATATATATTTTAGACCAGTGAATTTGTTTTTTAATTGTCTGTTGAGGAGGGTAAGTGATACAGTATTTTAAAACATTCTATTCAAAAATAATAAAGCTTTTGTAAAGAATATAATTTCGATAAAAGTTTCGAATTTATAGTTTATAGGTACTGTATTTTTTAATTGGCTTGATCTTTTACCAAAA
The DNA here is from genome assembly GCA_023375725.1 of Nephotettix cincticeps. Taxonomy (NCBI): domain Eukaryota; kingdom Metazoa; phylum Arthropoda; class Insecta; order Hemiptera; family Cicadellidae; genus Nephotettix; species Nephotettix cincticeps. The sequence goes on from CM041786.1 coordinate 65,702,750, forward strand.
ACTAGTGAAACTCGTTAAAGATTCTGCTTTATATGTTTAGAGGCTAAACAGAGTCCAAACATATGTTTAGACTCTGTATTGTGTTTTATAATTTTCCCTATTTGACAACGAGTGATTCTAGGCTTTGATCCCCTTCACCGCTATCACAGTGCCTTTTATATACTTCAAAGGTGAGCCCGACACAACGTGTCGGTCTTACGTATGTTGTCGGGCTTACGATGTTGGCCCAAGTCCATGTCATGAACTTGGGTCGACACTTGGCTCAAGGGGAATGCACTAAGGAAGTGCTCTAGGAAGTCAATCATAACTAGATATAGTTCGGTGGCAGTCCAGAATGTTATAGAAGTAAGTACTAGTAATACTACGTAATTAGATCAGCTGAAATTTAACTAAAGAATTACAATGAGATATAAAACTTTCACTAATTGTTTCACAGGAATGTCGTTTGAAAAACGTTTAACGTCTAATGTAAGTTAATAATATTATTGTATAATAATCTTATTTGTTAAACCGGGAAGTCTTATATACACTTGATTTTCAAAGTGTACCGTATATAGAAGCGTAGCTGGATGAATTTTAAAAAAACATTCCGACGTTATCACTAATTTGGGAAATCTCGATGTTTCCGTTTATGTAAATATTCATACATGAATATTTCCACATACGGATACATGAATTTAGATAATTTGACCTGGAACGTAGGTTCACGAAGCATTACTTCAGAGTTAAAGTATTAGCATTGTTATACTGTATTACGACCATCTTACATCCTGCATCCTTCGCTTCAGTTGGCATCGGAGTTGGTCGAACTACGAAGCTTGATAAAATCAATACAGCTTGACCCTAGAAAATTGATGTGAACTTTCTAATAGGAATGGTAAAAATCAATACACTAGATGATTTTTGTATAGTTTAAAATCATTAAAATTTAATGGTTTAAGTTTATAGAGTTAGTTTATAAATAGCTTACTTCATATCACATTAAATATACAATTGAATATACCTTCTATTCACTAAAACAGAATACGTTTTCACTGTTAAACTCTAGAGTAGAATATAGTTTCATAAAACCATTCATTAACTGATAACGACTACTGGAATATCCGATTAGTTTAATCATCTCATATTGTTAAAAAATATTTCTTGTTTTCATTAAATAAGAGTATTCGATGATTGGTTTCCCAGCATAGGACTCACCGTGATGAGAGGCTTCACTTTCCTAGAGTATGCCCTTTATTTTATACAACCCAGCTTCTGCCCCTCGCATAACCATTTTGCAGAGATTATAGTTATTGGACGTGACATTCTAAGGGTTGACTCACCCGAGCAGCGCCCTCCCCTCCTCACCCCTCCCCCTACCACACTCAATTATAATGTCAATAGAGGCTGGTGACTCATTTCAACACCAATCAAGGCCGTGATTAGATTAGCTGTAATCACGAGCTCATTTAAAATAATTATCCTACTAGACAAATTGTGTGTTACTTTTAAATATTAAAATAAAATAAGTATGCATTCATAGCTGCAAGTTGTGTCATCATGAATATAATAACAACGCTATATCTACTTTGAAATAACAGTAGTAGTTACAGTTTAAAATGTATTATAGTATTTATACTAATATATACTTCTGGGGATTTCCATATAATTTTAACACTATGTATATTTGATACATAAACACATGCACGATGTTCAAAATTTGCCCTGTCTTCAAAAATTGGGACAGAAACATTCCAGATAACTATTGGTTATTAGTCATAGTTATTAGTTATAATTAGTCTACTACCGGTACTGCTCAAGGTTATAGAACACATAATTTAACTAATCAATTGAGTGTTTGTTTTTATAACAGGTTATGGTTATTCAAACTACCAACCAAGCTGTTATACCAATTTATTTTATTGTATACTGTATCAACAAATCAATTTATTTCGATGTTTCAAGCTAATTTACAATTTTATCCTCAAATTTAATGAAAACGCGCTGTAAATAATTCTTTATTGTATCTGACAGAGCTCCTAACAGAAGAATGAACTTATCATTTTAAAGTATTATTCGTACATAAGAATAAAATTGTTTTACGTGTTTCCACGAACACAGTGTAATTTATCAACTAGCATAAAATAAATTAAATTTCACACAATTGTGTTAACAAATGTGATTTTTTTCGGTTATACAAGCAAAAGGTTTTTATTTACCTAAGAAATATTATTGTAATAATAATATTACTTCAATTAGATTTTGTCAACGGTAGTTTAAATCTTCAGATAAGACAACCTTTTTGATTAAAAAATTATTGTTTTTAATATTATACAGCTAACATAAATTCATTATGATCTAAAATCTAAATTAATGCCTAGTAATTATATAACAAGTCGGCTTGTACTGTTTCTTCCAGTTAGCCTGGCTCTACTTGCCAGTGACGTCACACACAGACTACACATCATCTGCACCTGTACACCTGTAGAACACACGGAACCTGCTCATATTAGTACAACCTTGTGTTGTTGGAAGGGTGTGTTTTAATCAAAACCCACCATATTGGGGCTCTATCTATCTATCTATATATATATATATATGTTATATGATATTATGTTTCGTTAGTATACTCGTATATTCAATAAAAACTATTTTAACACAGATTTTATTTTGGATATTAACAAACTAAAACTAGTCCATAATATTATAAAGAAGAGGTGGTTTCTGTATTTTGGTTTCTTGGTTGTTTTGTTTGTTGGAGAAAGTAAACGCGAAAAATACTAAACCTTCTGATTTGAAATTTTACACAAAGGTAGATCTCAAACTCATAGAACTTTTAGGCTTATTCATCTCCATAAAAGTAGTAAATACCTCTTTCAGTGTGAATATTATTCTATAAAATAATCAAATTTTCATGTATTAGAACTGTTTCAAGAAGAAACATTTTATTTTATCATAATTTGTAACTTTATCATAAAACTAATCAGGTATTCTAAATAAATTATTGTATGCCGAAGAGAAAAGGTAAACTCTCTCAAACCTTTTAACCCATGAGAAGGACAGGTAATTTATATATTACTAGCTAGTAATATATAAATAAAGAAGAAACATTTTATTTTATCATATTTTGTAACTTTATCATAAAACTAATCAGGCATTCTATATAAATTATAAAATAAGTTGCGCAAGATGGGGAATGATTAATATCCATCGTTAAGATTGTTAAAATTCAGCTCATGCCCCAGGCAGTAATCCAGAAATATGACGGTCCTATGGGCTCTCATATTGTGTCACTTTCTCGCAAGAGGTCTTGGATTTAATCATACATTTTAAACGATAAACTAAAACTTTCAATAGTTTTAATTCTACAAGTATATTTGTTTCCTCCATTGATCAAAAATAATGGTTTTAACAACAAAGTGAACAGGTTTGGTATTTGAACAAGTTTTAAATTAAACAAATAGATCACATTGTTGGCAAGAGTTATTATTATTATAGTTATTATTTGTGTTTGTTCATTTAATTTACAAATTTTTAAATTTTACCCTGAAAAATGTTTAAGCCGTTTATTCACAGTATAATCAACATGTCCAAATATTGAGGTATAAAAACCCAAATAAATTAATATAATATGGACACTCTTTTGAAACTATTTCGGCAGACTAAAGTTAGAGGCATTTTAAAAGTTTTTGTTTTAAGAAATTGAAAATCATTTTCAATATGAAAATTATTTATTAATTTATTGTATGTTATTCATAAAAGGTTATTGGGAATTAATAGCAAAGTATCAGGATCTCAATGGAGAATTTTTCAGTAAAATGTAATATTGATCCATTTCCAGGGACAATAGTAAAAGGATGTATGAAGTCAATTGCAATAAAAGTCCTCATCTATTTCGGTTTAAATTATTTACGTAGCACATTATTTTTTAAGTATCATTTCATTACGTATTTAAGTTTTGTCTGACTATTAAAAAAATAATAATGACTGTAATGTAAGAGCCATTTTCTTAGCGCTTGGGTTGTATGATCATTTTCGTTGTCTTTCTCATTATTTGACTGAAATCAAGCTAACTCGTATAAATTAAATATTATGTAATGGTGCCAGATGAGAAAGAAGATAAGAAGAATGGTTTCGACGTTAGTTGCCTAGTTAGCTGGACTTGGCAAAAGCTCTGGACTAATTACCAAAGTTGGTGTGGCAACCTGTGGAGAATGGTTCAACTTTCTGGTGGTGAACACTGACGAATGAAAATATGAAACAACATAAATAATTTCATATAAATTCAAAATCAATTGGCAGAATTTGACCCATGTTGACAATTCAATGGATACCGAATGGTATCCAATGTACTACAATGGATAATGTGTGTGTTATTTTTTTTTAAAGTGTCTTCCGCTCTGCAAGTCACACTCAAAAACATTCCAAAATACCTAACAAAATAATTTCTGTGCGTGAGTCACTGGACGCTCGTTTCGGCAACAGGTGAATTGGAAGGGAAGGAAGGACCTATTCCATGGCCACCAAGGAGCCCTGATATGACTCTGTTGGACTTTTTCTGTGTATGCGGAGAAAATTTGAAATGTTCATAATCTCACGGAACGAGTAGTGAATTGCGTGGCGTTCGTTCCCCCAGACATTCTCGCCAGGACATGGGAAGAGGTAGAATACCGTTTCGACGTGTACCGTGCCACTCACGGAGCTCACATTAAACTTTACTAAGTTGTTAAAAAATCTTGAAAATGTAAGCTTTCTAATCATGTATAAAACATGTATGTACGTTTTTTACTTTACTAAAATAGTTTGTCTTAAAACCCCGGAGTTCTTTTATAGACACCCTGTATATTTTAACATTTTGTTGTTCAGTTTTAAAAATATAGAATCTCAAGCCACTATTGGCAAATACCATACTATGATTACTTGAAATATAGATTGTGTTGATGTACCTTTTTTTGGCTGAGTGTAACCAAATGCGTCTATAAAATATTAGGCCTAATATGTATAAAGGAAATTACAAGTTCTAAAATTACAATATAACGCTTTAAAATTATATGTAGTTTTAATTTATTGATCTTGCAGCCACTGGTTGAGTATTATTATCAATAAACAACAACACATCAATAAATATGTATTTATTTATATACTCTAGCTCTAGGTTTTTAATTACTCATTTATTTACACATTACCGATGACACCTATTGCTTTCAGCATGGTAATATTTATCTTTGACCACTTTATGAACAAGTTTTACTAGTGGGTAATAAATGTTTGATTCTTGATTGTTGACGTTGACCATCCACCTCTAGTAGTGTTTATTATTATGTAAGTGTGAAATTATAAGTGTGAAATTATGTACCACGGCTTATGGCAGGGCTTTTGTTGTGGCCGCCTGCCGTTTATGGAATAGTCTACCCTTACGCATTCGATCCATAGAAAAACGTTCCCTTTTTGTGGCGGCACTGAAAATTCATTTTTTCGAGCGTATGGTCGCGACTGGTGTGGCTTAGGGCTTCTGTGTGCCTAACGGCTGGTACGTATGTGCTTGTATGTGTATGGTTGTATGAAAATATATTTTTATTTATTTTTATTTATATTTTTTAATTAAGTGAGTATATTATGTATAGTAGTTAATAAGTTGAATGTATATAGATTTTTTTGCATCCTGTCGTAAATTTTTAATTTTATTTTTCTACATCAGGTTAAGTGTAAGAAAGAGCCAGTCGCCCTAACTTTGCCTGTATAAATAAAAGATTTTTCATTTTTCATTTCATTTTAATTTTCATTATTCCATTTGCTTGTTTTTAATGATTAACACACAAAACACAATATTAAAGTACAGTAACATATACTAGTTAGTCTAAAACACGTTAAAAATGTTATAGTCTAACTAATAAATGTGTTAATATTTACTTGTGTTATGTTATTTTCGTTTAAATTTTTAAGGCCTGCTGGAGTGTGTCAAGGAGAACATGAAAACTTCAACTTTATACACGAATAACATTTTGATTTTATAGTTCAAATTCGTAACACAATATTAAAGTTGCGTGAAAAATGGTGCGGACAAATGAGAAAATATTCATAAAATTATGCAAAACAGAACGAAGGGTCGAGGAATAAACAAGACCCTCCAGACTCGGTCCTGGAATATTCAGCACTCGTAACCGGGTATGAAATTATGTAAAACATGTTTCCTACGTCATATCACAGTGTCTTAAACTATACAGACATGTTAATTAATTGTAAATGAAAAATCTTAAATCTTATACGTCGATTCGATTCATTTATTATTTTTTACTTTGGCACGAAAATAGTTTTATTTGATGTATCAATAAATAAACGTAAAAATATTTGAGTTCAAGACCAAAAAAGAAAATCAAAAATCTAAACCGTTAACAATTAAAACCTAAAACCTATGATGTGATATTTTTTGAAAAAAAAAGATTCTCGTAGATCTGACTGGGATGAGTGGTAGGAAATGACCAGATTTAGAGAAGACTGGTGAGCCTAACTTAGGCTATGTAAGTTTAGAGTAACAAATTCTTTATTATAACATGAGGAAGGTTTTTAAAATCATGGTTTAATTAGAGAGCAACTATAGTGATAGAGAGTTCAAAAACAAATTTATATAATTTATTAAATATGTTATAAATATGCCCTAACTAATTTCTGTAAAAAATTAATTATTCAAACATTTTTTCTGGAAACTGGAAATTGTATGTCCAAGAATACCTCCGTGTCCGTTTACAATCACTTTTATACCTTAACATTGGGCGTGTTCATAATTAATTCTTACTTATTGATACCATATTAAAAAAAGTTGAAATTAAACTCATTTCAACTTATAATCGTTGAAAATCACACACGGCGTGTTACAATAAGAGGTGGTTATGAGTAATTAAGGTTATGGATACATATATTTAAATTGGGAAACAAGAAATTATCAGCTTGTGGTAACTAAATAGCATTAGAAGTACCGAGCAAAATAGAAGAAGAATTATAAAATTTAAGTTGACGTTTTTGTAGAATTGTTTTTGTTACGGTCTTTATGTGTGAATATCCCAATATCTATTAAAACAAATGAACATTAAACAATTAAATTTGTATATTCCTATTACATTTTCCAACGTAAATACACCGTTGAACGTGAATTCGCTAGTATAACCTAACTTTCATTTGTAACAAATTTACTACACCACTTCCTGTAACTTATTTTATAATCTGATATTGTATTAATGACTGTATCACGGAACGGTTATGTTCCCTCCATCATCCGAAGCATTAACCTTTGATCTTGAGGTCACCACTTGGCTCTTAACCGTAAACAACTGGTAGTACATAATTTAAAATTACTTTTGCATTTTAAAACCATCTATGATGGAAACTAACAGTACTCTTTCGATTTAATATAGTATATAAACTAAAGTTAAATCGGTAATTTTATAGTAAATCTGTGGTAAATCTTGTAGTTGTCTCTGATACTATATAAGTAATTCTTTTAAATGGATATGTTTTAGCTCTATTACCATATTATGGGGAGGGGGTATTACCAATTTGAAAGACTACAATTTTAAAATAAGAACATCTGTTTAGATGAACTGAAAACATTCCCTTTAGACATACTTAAGATCGAACCTATTTTCCACATGGAAATAAATACAAACATTTTTTTAAATTGACCCTATAATACTAGGCTCAAACCTATTAATCATGCAGTACATAATATAATAAACTGACAGTTTAAAGCTTTGTTGAACATGCTTTTAGCGAATTTCCCATAGGGAAGAAGCTATTACCGTAGGTCTCATGTTAAGACTTAAGCCCGGGACCATGTTATTTTTTCGTCTTAAGGTGCCCAGAGTCCAAAAACAATAGTCGTTAAAATTTATATATATGTATATATATATATGTATATATATATATATATGTGTGTGTGTGTGTGTGTGTGTGTGTCTGTTAGCACGATAACTCTCGTAAAAATGGTCCGATCGAGACCAAATTTGGTAGAGACGTGTATTCCTACAAATGCTCGGACGAGTTCGTAAACCAGACATATCAGTCAATACGAACGGGTAGTTTGGGGGGGTTTTGTACCCCAAAATGGGGTTTTTTGCGTTTGTCACATGTAATTTTTAAAAATTTCTAATTTTATATTTCACCATTGGAATCAGCTTAAAAAACTACACAATTAAATTCCTTTAAAGTTTTTCTCTATCTCCAACGGTTACCGAGATATTAGAAAATCTAAACACAGTACGTTGTATTGTGGGGCTCCAATGTTAATCTTAAGGAGGATAGGGAAAAATTAATATTTCCCATATTAATCAATAATTTTGGATAAAACTTGATATTTAGCTTCATGTGGTTGAGATCTATCCATTTATGCTTAAAAATCATAGTTTATGTGTTTATCATGGCAGCAAATCTGCATACTCTTTTCCCATATTAATCATATAGGGAATAGGTAAACTCCTTTATTTATGGACAGATGTTGATGAAACTTGGTATAAATGTTAAAATAAAAATTATTCTTGGTAGAAATGACTACTTTCAATGTTCCTCACAGCAGCTAACCTGCACACTCTTTCCTATGTTAATCTTATGGATAATAGGCAAATAATTCTCATGTTCATGGACAGATTTTTATAAAACTTGTCATATTTTATCATTATTATTATTTTACTGATTTGGAAATTCGCTGATTACGCAGGTCTGCTGCGACGGGGGTATTTGTATTAATTTTCTCGACATTTTCCTACCTGTATCATTGTGGTTGATTTTGGATGACATTTAGGAATACAACAGATTAATAAAAATTTTGAAATTATTTATATCCATCCTACTTCCCGAGTGATTTTATTCATTTTTAGGAGAATCTTATATTCATAGAAGGTGATGACAGATTTACGTTATAAGACGCAATGCCGTTGAAGCCATTTGGCCGGATTATGCAGCCTACATTGACAGGGGATAACTAACTGATCTGGCCTCCCCTCCACCCGGCCCTCCTTCATTATAAGCCAATCATCGATGCCAGTAATGATCGTTTCAGAAATTATTAAACTATACATTACGTTAAAAATAAAATTTACTACTACTGAATCTTTGTGAAAATTCAACTTACCTCAATTCACAGTGTTTAATTTCTTTAACCATGATATTCTGAACACTATTTTTGGTCTATTACTAATTTAATTTTAACTTTAATATGCGAAACTTTGTATTAGTAGTATTAAAAATATGTATATAAAATTGAAATAAAAAGCGCATTCTACTAATCCGTGATAAATAGTAACATATTATGTCATTGTTATATATATTTTTATACAAATATAAATATATTACTGTCACAATTACAATTACTGGTAAGTTAATATATATTTCAAAGCCAAGTGTTTTAGTTAAGGATGTTTACAACTACATGTAACCACAATGAAGTGGATATAATATCCTCTCACCCATTGAGCTATAAAGCTGAGTGAGAGAGCTGGTCTACTATGCAAAGATCTGGGAGCGATTCCCAGTCGTGACACATATAGGGCCGGTTCACGAGCTCGGGGTTAGCTGCGCCCGAGCGCCAACGGTTAGACTCCAGCCAATTATGGCAGGGATAAACCCTGGCTTAAAAAGTTCGCTTCACGGTCCAACGGTCCAATTATAAATAGCCCCGGACTAAAAAAGATAAACTGTCGGCTTCACGAGTCAAGTTCTAGCGCAAGGAATTTGGTCTCGGCTAAAAATAACAATGGTTTTAGACTCGGACTTAACCCCAGGGGGGCCAGGGTTAACGGGACATCATGTCGGGATTATCTCATTTGCTCGTTTATTGTTTTTTAAAAATTGAAAATAATGTTAAATTCGAAATCCTTATTAAATTTTGAACAATTTTACTACCCTTAAAACTTTTTATATTTTATTTGATTTTTTCATTACCGATTGTTAAAAAGTCCTGAACATAGGTAAATTTAAATAACAATTACCTAGTACAGTGTACGTTTGTATTTATTTTCCTGTGAGAAATAGGTTAGATCATCGATATGTCCAAATTGAATGTTTTAAGTTCATCTAAACAGCTGTTCTTATTCTTTTATATTTAAAATTCAATATAATAGTTACTTATTGGAAACCTGTTACGTGTTTTCCATCTTAAAAATCACCAACATCTGAAATGCTGAAATGAACAATCTGAAATGCTACGATGATAATAGTGACAGGCTATCTGTTGTTAAATATTTGTATTTACTTCCCTGGGGGAAATAGGTTAGAGCATGGATATGTCTAAAGGAAATGTTTTAACTCATCTAAACAGCTGTTCTTATTTTTACTTTCTCTCTTTATACATAGTATCCATATACTATAAGCATGACTTTCTCCATAAAAAGTATTGTTTACGTCAAAATTTTCGAAATTGAGTTAAGAGTGCATATATCCATTTTGGGGTCCCCTGAATCCAAAAAAGAAGTTTCGACGTAATGTCTGTCCGTCTGTGTGTGTGTTTCTGAGTGTGTACGCAGAGCCACAACAATTGGTCCGATTTATGTGAAATTTGGCATGTATGTATATATTGGATACATTCGTCGTATCTCCAGATGTTTTTTTCATATTTTTGAATGTTTGATTTTTGAGGATGGTTCACCCCTAAAACCCCTTAAAAACGTGAAAAATCCAAATTTCTCAAAAACGGCTCTAACGAATTTGATTAAAATTTGATAGTTTATAGTGCACTGAGTACTCAACAGTCTTACACCACTCGCATGTCTGTAAAAATGACGGTTCAAAAGTTATGGGGTTTTAAATGTCAGAATTTTCAGCGAAAACAATAAAGGCAAAGTATAACTTGACTGGCACCATTTAAACCAGCTTAAAAAACTAAACAAATTCGTATTTTGAATTATTTGTCTACGACTAACGGTTTCAGAGAAATGTTAAATTTACTATCCATGATAAACGCAGTACGTTGTCTGACGTACGTTGTCCCAATGTCATTCTTATGGAGAATATTAAGAAAATCAATTTCTTCCTTATTTTCCAACCGTTTTCCATGAAACTTGATATGAAGCATAAGGTCAAATCACCCATCAAAACCAACTCAAAAAAGCTGGATAATACCGGGGGTAGGGGTTCCCCCCATACAATTCAAACAATTAATTTAACTTTGTCTCTCTTGTTTTTATTTTCAGAAATGGGGTAGTTATTTTTGAAACAATAAATTATTAAATAATATTAAGATAAACTTTGTATAACATGATAGTTTTATTACAGGTTTTCTTTTTTAAATTTACTTCAGGCAGAAATAAAGTAAGTGTCAGTCCACTGATACCGTTTATTTTATACTAAAAATCCAATAAATTCAATAGCAGCCCTGGTAGTTTCTATGGAAACATGTTACATATTTTCCATCTTAAAAACCACTAACCCCCCCAGAGCTAAGACATATCCATGTCAAAAACGTAGCCAAACGAAAAAGCATACATATATTTATTTAATAATATAATTTTTGTTTGACTATAAATAAATGACATTAATATTATATTACACATGTGTGTGGATGCAACGCCACCCCATTGTTTCGGGTTTGGGACAAAGAGTAGCCGGGCAGATATAGCGGACGTGGCCCTCGCCAACCTTCCCAGCGAAAATTCCCTGCCATTCCCCGCTGTTAACCCAGGACTAGCGTTGGTCTCGGCTAAGCTTGCTCTCGACCAAATGCATTTTAATCTCTGTCTCGTGAACCCATTTTTTAGTCCTGGACTAAATTTGGCCGATACCAACGATAACCTCGGACTACGAAACCCCGAGCTCGTGAACCGCCCCATAATGTTTAACTAGTCGGACTGCCACCGTGCCCAGGAAGACACGTTAAACCGTTGGTTCCGGCTACATAAGTAGTCATTAGGTCACGTCAGACCTCTCGAGCAGCCTGAAAACTAACATTAGACCTTGGCCAGGATGTTACACTGAACACAAAACAAACCAGCATCAGGTACTATCGATAAATTTACTTTCTTTTTATTCGATTCATTCGACGTACTCTGATATTGCATACCAAAATGGCTCAACAATTTGACGATTCCTAATTTTATAACGGTCTATCTAAAAATATTTTGCGGTGAAACTAAATTAATGAAAATGGTTTAGTATTGCATTTAATTACCTCATTGCAATAGTAACATAAACCGTTGGACGAAAACACCATAAACTCAGAATATTACGACCAAACATATTATTTACCTTTCAAAATAATGACCAAAAACAAAAATCTTAAACCTTAAACAGATTGTGAATTGTAAACATTTTATATTGAGTAGAACTATCATTGTTATGGTTCAAAATATATAAAGCATATACATATATTTAAATTACTTAAAATACTTGAGAATTAATTTGTTTGCACACATTTAGTAAGGTCAGGATTAGCTACAATTTATATCAGTTACTACTTTTTTCAGAAATATAACGATTTAAACTATGAAGCAAAAACATACAAAATTAAGTTTTATCTTAAATGTTATCAAATGTTAGTATTGTACGAGCGTTATTGGCTCCAGGTCTCTGGTCTCAACTCATTGGTCAGCCCCTCGTAATGGTCTGGTGTTGAGATGGAGATGGAGGCTGGAGAGGTCCTGTGTGACCTCCTAATAGGATTATCTGATAATGGGCCTATGTTGCCTACATTATCAAGATTAATCATTATCTGATCATACAGATTTGACAATTTAATAAAGGTAAATTTGAAATATTCCTCGACATTTGTTCAATTACGAAAAATTAATATAATAATATTTAATAATGGATATTATTATTGCAAAAGTGTGTTCATCAATAATAAACAGTAGAGAAATAACTTTTAATTCTGAATCGATTGAAAGTCGATTTGCTGAACTTTGGCTCGAAGTTTACAGAGTTGTAATACTGAATAAAGAGGACCTTATTGCTAATGTGATATATATATATATATATATATATATATATATATACGTTATTTATCAAAATAAATTGTGCCTTCATTTAAATTTGAAATAATAAAATAAAAATGACTTGAACTGCAACCTATTAATTTTAAAAATAGAAACTAAACTAAAACTGTAAGGATTCCTTATATAGGTCTTTAAAATTGCAATAAAATTAACATTGAGAGATTGAGACGTATAATGTGTATAAGTGAGAAATTGACTTCTGAAGTGAAAGGGTGAGCATCAGAGACCAGAGATCAGACTGATCGAGTCGCCAGTGCATGGACTCTGCGGCGAGGATGTGCAATTCGCACTGACGTCAGGTGACTACGCTTAGGCCCTTTCAATAAAGAACCACTCTTGACTTCAAACATAACAGTTTGTGAACGATTGCTCATAAGTTACTGAATATTTAACAATTATGATGATTCGTGGGAAAATCTTCCTAACTATTATTTCATATTTAAAATAACTTAATACAGCACCTACATATCTTAAATACATTTTATATTAAGTTTAAAGAGAAAGTATATTCTGTTGATACTCGTATCATGTATAGCCAGTTACATTGATCTTATCTCATCAGTTTCTATTTACTTTTATTCAAATGTCATCAATAACAAAGGTTATATAGTTATTATAGTTCTTTTTCTAATTTCTTAATATATCAAAATATATTTTCACTCATGTGTCGAACTACCATCGCAAAACTTACGGAGAGAATAATGGGATTCTAAGATATTCTTAAAGCACAGCTTGTGTGTAATGCATGAACACCGTAATATACGTCTCTAAGAAACACATGCTGTTTTTATCAGTGGTTAAAAATAAATATTTTTCTGAATAATAAAAAAGTATACATTATGATTTTTTTTAATAAGTCAAAATGTATATTATTTATATTAATCATTAGTTTTGTTATAACACCAAATAAAAACTTACTCGTATTAAATAGGGAAATAAATCGGTTATGAATCGTAGTACTCAAGTACTAGTTCCTTGCATTCAAGAAGTACAAGTAATTTGTGGACTCCTTAAAAGGGTTTCATTGAACAACAACCTCACCCTTGTTTAATCCTTGAACCTGGATGTAAGACTATATTAGTTACTTAAACTCAGCCAGACAGCTCGTATAGAGATGTGTATTCAATAATAATAACATGTTTAACATGTGTTTGTGTTACAGTCTTTCACTCTATACAGTCTATCCAGTAGCGGAGGGGCTAAAATCATGATTTTAGTAAAACACATCAATGGATTTGTAAAGTGATTTATGTTCATATCACATTATTAACATTAGTTTCTCTTTCTGCTGACCTTTTAATGGTTGTTTTCAACGTGTAATTAAATACCTAGGTAATTTAATTAATTACAGTTACCAATGTCTATTGTTGTTGGCTCTGACAATGTATTTTGGAACAAAGGCGTGAACAAAGTGGCAAGAGAAACGTCGTTTACATTGTTATTTTAGGTTGTTTTCCATTTTATACGTTAAAATAAGTTTAATCTAGATAACTGGATAGTCAGAATTAAAACAACACAGAACAAAAATATTAAATATTAAAAGAATAACATTAAAATATAAAATGTAAAATCAATACTTTTTGTTACCACAAAGGCTATGTGAAACGTACTTTATTACTTTATAAAAAAGTAATAAAGTACTTTTTTTATAAAGTAACTATCTGACGCGGCGAACTTCGTAACGCCGGACAGTAAATAAATGTAAACTTTAAGATTGGCCATTTTCTGAAATCGAATAGCATTACGGCTTCATTGTAAAAGGTTATATATTCTGGGTCGCGGCATGGTACTGGTAACAATACTGAAACTATAAGATATATTAATAACATTCCCATAAAACAAATAAATCTGAGTGGTTTAACTCACAATTTTCAAATCCAATCCAAACCCAAACTAAACCCTAACTGTAATACGGCTTTTATAGGCAAGATATACAACAGCTGATTATTATAATAAACGTAATATACAGGGTGTTCATTAAAGTCGGGGACAAACTTCGGAGGGTGATAGTACTCATCGAAATAAACAAAACATTTCCTGTAAACATATGTCAAAAAATCCTTTTCTTTAGCCGCTAGCCGCCATTTGTATTTTATACAAAAAACTTTATATATAAAGAACTATTAAAGGAACAAAAACCAAACTTTGCACACATATTTATTGACCAAGCAGGAAAATATTCTCAAAGTATCATTAAGTTTGCTTTTATTTTTTCAAAATGGCGGTAGTTAAAAATCTTTTAATTTAAATAAGAACAAAACCATTAACTTTGTAACATTTTATAAGGTATAAAAAGATTGAAATTTTAATTTCAAATTGAACGGTACTTCGATGAACGAAATCCGTGCACGGATAAGTGATAAAATACACTTTTAAAGTTAGATTACAGAGCCCATGCGCCACCGCGCCGCGTGCGTGGCGAAAAAGCGGCTGGCACAAAACTGTAAACTATTAACGTGGCGAATAAAGCTGTTCATTTTGTACAGCACATATTTACTTCATAGTTTTACATTAGTGGTGGCATTGGATAGTTAAGCATATTGCTAATGGAAAGTAAACCAATCAGCTGTAGCTAAGAAATCAAATGTTTTCATTGTAGAAAATTTGTAAACATAATTACTCTCCACAAGGTTAACATAAGAACTTTAAAACACCATAAAATTGAAAGTTATGGGGTTTTAGAAAATATTTTTCGCTAAAACCTTCCCGGACACATATAGAGCAATTTCCTAAAATTTCATGGCGATCGGATGAGTAGTTTGGCAACGCATAAAGGTCATATGTACAAACACACATTCAATTTTATATATAGAGAGATAAAGTACTTCGTTAAAAAATCATTTTGGTAAATTTAGAGACATATTTTTTACCAAATTTGTGAGATATGAATGAAGTAATCACAACTTAGATTGCCAAAGTTTTCTGAATCGATCATGATTCCTCCAGAGAAATCCCAGTTTCACATTTTGCTGGCAAAATTATTTAAAAACTCATATCAATTATTATAAATAATTTTAATAAACCGTAGTAGCCTAAAAACGATGGAAATATAGAAGATAATTATTTGAACATGTTAAGTTACAAAAAATTATTTTTTATAAAATTGTTAAAATTGTATTAACAATAGCAGTGAATAAGCAAAACACTTGATTAATTTAGTCGATCCAAGATAATTATATTACATTTTTATCATTAAAATTGAATCATTGAATTTGAAGTTCATAGTATTGCGTTGTAGGAAATTAATAAGTGAAGTCTATAAAAATAATTTACATTCTTCGATATAATAAAACAGAAACATGAACGAGCAATCTATGAATATTGTGTAGCTAAGCAATGATTCGTTCATCCATTCCATACCCATCGGTTTACTCCATCTGACGGTCTGTTACCATAGCTTAGCGGACAGTGTCACTGGTCCGTGACTAGGAATCTCATGTTAACATTTAATAATTTAATGCTAGGTGTTTATTAGTGATAAAATGTTTACTATCAAAAATCAATTTATAAGTATTTTAAACTATAATTTTACTCGAGATAAAGTTTCGTGAGGTTACAATCTCACTGCATTTTATTCCATAAAACCAATTTCCATATTCGGAATATTTTCTTCTGAGTTTATATCCTTACATTAAAAATTAGATTATCAGGATTGCATTGCGACAATGAGCTGTAGAGTGTAGACAACAGGAGCTAGTCTTGCTTTGTCCGTCACTTCGCTGATTACGCTGTAGGCCCTGTGCTATTGTTCTCTACTGTTCGCTGCTGCCTACTAATTGAACTGCTAAGGCACTTCATCACAACAATTAATTGAGTAAAGTGTGTTTTATTATTTTCAGTCACAACTCTCATCTTATAAATAGTAT
The DNA here is from genome assembly GCA_023375725.1 of Nephotettix cincticeps. Lineage (NCBI taxonomy): Eukaryota > Metazoa > Arthropoda > Insecta > Hemiptera > Cicadellidae > Nephotettix > Nephotettix cincticeps. Next base: position 65,719,569 of record CM041786.1, read on the forward strand.
TGGAGAAAGTATTTTTTTCGTCAAAGTTTTTGAATTTGAGTTGAGAGTGTCCGATTTAGATTAAATTTGGTATTTATGTATATATATACTGCATCTCTAGGCATTTTTTTCATTTTTTGTATTTTTTATTTTTAAAGGTAGGGTTTACCCCTAAAACCCCTTGAAACGAAAAAATTCCAAAATTCTCAAAAGTTGCTCTAATGATATCTGTGAAATTTGATTGTTTTTAGTGTATAGAGTACTAAATAATATGACACCACACTGTAAAATTAACGGTTCAAGAGTTATAGCCTTTTAAACGTAAAAAACATTTTTTTAAGTTTTCCCCGAAATCAATAGGGTCACAAGTCAAGTTACAGTATAAATTGACTACAACCATTGAAACCTCTAAAAACGAAACAAATTTGTATTTTGAATTATTTGTCTAAAACTACGGTAACGGTTCCAGAAAAAAGTTTAATGTAATTTCCACGATAAACGCAGTACGTCGTCTGAGAGCTCCCAATGTTATTCTTATGGAGAATATTAAAAAATCTGTTTCTTACTTCCCAACCGTTTTTCATGAAACGCAGCGTAGTCACATCAACCAACAAAACCAATTCAAACAAGTTTGGTATTATCGGGGTGGTTGATCCCCCATAAAATTCTAACAGTTTATTTAAATTTTTTCTCTTTTTGTTATTTTCAAAAATCGGATTATTATTTTTGAAACAAAAAAAATTATTAAATTATATTCAGATAAACCTTAAAATATAACAGTTCATTATTGATTGTCGTTTTTAATTAAATTTAGAGAAAGAATGTGTCAGTCTACTGATACCATTTATTTTTATTGGTTTTGGCCATTGGAATATGACTAAATATATTATGCTCGTATTAACACATACCTGACCGGTATGGCTTGAACCCTACCAACACAATACTAAATATTAATACTCAGTTTTGTCTATTAGTCAACTAAATGGAAAAAACGGAATCCTGTTAGTGTTGTTCTCTAATAATGTAGAATACAAGACCTACACTCTTTCTCCTATGACAATAACGTGAACTATGTTTTTACAATTTTTGTGTCCCTTTAAGATGTACAGACACTATACACACTGAATGTATTTATAGGCTATGTGTATAAGGGTTGAATACCACCTTTAAAATTCAATTTATGTAACTTGTTCACTAAACAAGTAATCTGTTAGTGCATTATTCAGTTAAACTAATAAAGTTATTTTTAACTTGTTGAATAATTGTTTTCAATTGAACTTCTAAAAACCCTTTTTTTATATTTATTATTGTCATTTATTTTACTGGCTGTGTTCTAAGTAATTGTTGTTTACGTTTACTTTATACTGTATTGTGCTAAAAAGTACTTGTGGTTAGTGAGTTAAAAATATTGTCAAGTTAAAAATATTGGTATGAAAACACATTAAATAAAATTACTTTATGATTTTCATTTAATAATTTCTTAAACTATGATTATTTCACTGCATTATTATACGTATTGATGATTCAATTTACTGAAAGTCTTTCACTGTACACTAATCAAGATATGTTTGTGCTTGTTTGGGCTGAGTGCGCCAACATGACTGCTTACAGACAACAGCGGATCCTCCTATTCTGCCGTTAGTTAATTAAACCGATTAATCCCTAACTAAAGACAGCTGTTTCGTAATTGAATTCCTCCGTGCATTGTGCTGAAACATGTCCTAAATTTCTCACTTCTCTTTATTATTTTAAATATAATTATAGTCTATAGAAATTTAAATCTGAGTGGTATAATGAATTTTAAAATAATTTAAACTACAAAAGCAATAATATTTTATTTTCTTTCTCTTATTTTCTAAGAGTAATTGATTCTCCAATTGGAATTATTCCGTGCAGAAAAAAGTTATATATGTATAAGAAATAAAGTTGTATATAAGTTGGTGATACCTGCGCACTTTATACCATTTTTCAAAAAAATGCCTACTAATGTATATGAATATTGTGCATACAACACATAGAACCTAAGACCTGATGTATTTTATAATGATTAAACGTGACCATTCAAGTTAATGCGATCATCAAACGATGCTCACACACACGCACACACACACACGCACACACACGCACACACACACACACACACACACACACACACACACACACACACACACACACACACACACACACACACACACACACACACGCACGCACGCACGCACGCACGCACGCACAAACACAAAGCGAGCCCACAAATATACACACACACACACACACTTCCATGAGAACACAGACTCTCGACTCTGATAGAAAATTTGAAAATTGTTGAACGTTTGTAACATCTATAGTTTTTTTGAACTGCAAATACTTATGTTTTTTATAACATGCAAGGAGTACAGTATGAAGTACCTATAAATGGGTGTGATTTAAATTTATTTTTAAAGCTCTTCCAGACATCGAAAAGGACGTCCCATCATAAATAGTTCCAACTTTGAGAATAGGTTGAAGTCTGGTGGACTTATATCTAGGTTGTAGACAGGAAGAGGTAGTAACTCGCAACCGTATTCGCAAAGCTTTTTGGTTACCGCATGTCCAATGTGCGGACGAGCAATATCGTGAACCCTGTGTGGTCTAGCGTTGAGAAAATTAGGTTGGTTTTTGTTACTTTCTACTCCTATACCATAGAATGACGAAAAATTATTGTTTCAAGCAGAATTTTCTAATTTAAGCTTTTGGTGAAAATTACCATTTTAGTGCCCCATGAATTGAAAAAATGTTGTTTTTAGAGTGCTACTTGGAGGTCACGAATTGTAGATAGTTGTGAACTATGACCAAAGGGTGTTAATTGCATTAAGGCTATTAATTAACTGTTCTGTCTAAGGAACATGTCAGCCTTAGTCAGGAACCACGAACCTCACTTAAGCACTACGAGAAATATCGGGGCTTTGCACATAAAGTTTCAATCCTAATGTATGCAGGTTGATATTTAATAGTTACAGTACACGAGTACGGGCACAATTCATTCTCATGTTTTGAACTACAACTGTTGTGTTTCTCATTTTTGCAGCGTCATCTATCCTACAGTGGTACCAACCTTGCCAATGTTTATGGAATATCCATCGTAATTAGTTTTAATTCAAAACTATATTTCATAAATTCCTTTTTACTTAAATATATAAGAATTTGAAACTTTTAAATCTATTCATTTTCTGGATAGTTCAAAAAATCATATTTTGGAAACAATGTACAAAGGCTAAATAGTAGCTTATTACAAACAAATCTCCTCGAAACCCTAACATTTATGTTTGTTATGTTGATAGAACTGCTCCCTTCACAGTTTCAAATTCAATGAATATTCATATATCGATTTACTTTGGGGATCCATTTCATGATTGTTGTAAGCAGAACTAAACTGGCTCAATTATACTAACAAATAGTAAATAAGATACCGTAGGATTGAAAAACATGTGAAACATTTACGTATTCATCAAGGATATGAGGATATTTTTCTAATTTTTGACACAAACAATATATGATGAATAATAGTAAGTAAATAAGGTACTATTTATTTGTGACAGTATTTTTAAGTTACACTTTGCACTCATTACATGTATATAAAATTCAACCGCTACCCATTTAATAAAAAGGTTCTCTTTAAAAAGTATGTTTCAGTTACTGTATCTTGATTTTTTTGTCAAGTAATAAATTGGAAATGCTAATCCGATGCTGTCTTTTTAATAATTATTAAATACACATACATCATTAAAATCGCTATAGACTTTGTAAGTAATATATTCTAGTACTCTTATTACCTGTGTTTATGAAAATATATTAAAATACATTTTTTAGTACCTTTATTTTGTCTCAACCTAGATGCATACAATGTTTTTAATGACGTGATTATACAAATTAAAATGTTACACAACGTAATTGAGAGAGAGATTTTAGCCTTTATCTTCGCAAGTAGATGTTACGTACGGTACTGCCTCGGAGCAGACCGGAAGTCGTTATCGTTTGACAATATGGCTTCCTTCCGGTTGACACTGACTTCCTCTCGACCTGTTTCCGTATGAAGACATAATGTAATTTTAAAGTGTTATGACTTGAACACACCTCCGAGTACTAACCTATAGAATATATAGTCTAGGTAAAGAAAATTATATTACAAAGGAAAGTTAAAAGTTACGTTAAATATTTGTTACAGTATAATGTACTATTTACTTAATTCTTTAATGATATACTGGGTACAAAATAAAAATAATAAAAAACGTTTTAAAAAAAAAATTCAAATATATTTTTGTGTAAGTTGACAGTAGAATGAAACAATATGGATAGTAAAATAGATTTTCGGAGGTACATTAGCAAAAGCAACTATGTCACAAAACATCAACAGAATACACAATAACCTCAAGTAAATGATTAAATATATTTATATATATGATACAGTCAGTAGGTAAAAGATATATATTTTACAAATTTTATAATACAGGTATTATAATCCAGCATTTACACGAATTTCGTTACGGTTGCAACTGTAGATCTAGGTTCTAGGTTGATTCTGGATATTTTATTTGGTTAGTGTCATTGTCTTTAATGTGTTTCTCTCCTATTAAGATTTTTGTGGTGGCTAGTGTTGTTTTCTTTGAACCTTTGAAAGATTCAAAGAACAAATAAAATATCCAGAACCTTTAACAATCTTACACAATACCAAATCAAAATCAATTGCAAAAAAAATCAAGAAAGCTACGAAATATACATCCAGAATTTTAGTAACATCAGTTAAAATTATATTTACTATTTAGACTATTTAAATTCAATACTATTCAAAACTATTAACAAAATTGAAAATACAACTACACCACATTCATGAAAGTATTAAACATATTAAATTTGATCAAGAATTTATATTAATATTATTTATTTACACTCAATATTTTATCCTTTGTTGATGCTACACTAATTAACGAAATGTACACTGGGAGAATAAAGACTTTTTAGATCTACAGGCAAATAAAGGTAAAACATTTTACTATATTCATAAATGTCTAAAAACTGGAAATCATAAAATATGTATTCTTTTATTTCTAAAGATAATACTTGAGTTTCGCCGGTGCGGAAGTTATATTTTCAATTACCTCTCCTGTTCTGAATCGTTGTGAGCAGGTGTTAATCTTGGCAAAACTAGTAAAACATGTATTCAACTTAGTGGCTATACAGCAATAAAACTACGAATCAATATGTAAATGGTTCTCCAAACGATGTTCTTTTTCAGTAACATGTCATATAATCATGTGTTACTCTAAAAAAATATGTTATTCTCAACTTTCACTCATATTGACCTTAAAATACCGCATATATTGGGTTGACACCTCATGAATAAGTATAAGAATGAATGGCCAATCAACCAATCACAACCATTGCTGAAACCTTTCAATTGCACAGTTTAATATTACTCATATATATCACAAATTTTCATACATTTATTTGTGATATGATTTTTAATTTTCTAGTTAGATTTTAACTTTATATTTTTTCCCAATATTATAAATGTGTAAAAATTAACTACAGTAATAACTGTATTTAATATAAGTTTCACAAATAATGCCTTACGCTGGTCAAGTCTGTCAGAACGAGTCATAAGTCTATCATCTTTTTCGAAGTGCACAGTATGCACATTACATAAAATTTTAAACCTCACAGCAAGTAAATTTCTCCATATGGCTAATCAGGTATACACCTATAATTTATGTGGTGACACAAAGAAAGCTGGTTTAATTAATCAAATAAAATATAAAATAGGTATGAGGCAGTTTAGAAATGATACTGATACATTTTGTTTGTTCGTATCTCAAGATGAAATTATACTGATATAATGACTGGTATGAATATAATTTATTGGTGCTTTCTCGAGATTGTGTTTTATTTCAAAGTACTTCAAATCATGTTCTATTCCTACAACAATATTATTGACACCATTTTCAAAAATGGAGGAAAGAGAATATACCTGTTCATAAGGTTATTTACCTTATGTTTTATGCTTTATAATACATTACGAAGATATCACATTATCTACAGAACAAACAAATGAAATCTAAAGACGTAGAATTCAAATTAAGGACGGTGAGTGTTTGTCTTTTGTAAGATTTTCTTCCAAGACGTTTATTTACTCAGACTCACTTTGATGAAGAAAGTTTACGAATGTTGATTGTTCCAGAAACTACCGTGAAGAGAAAACCTTTGTCAGAGATTGTTTGCAATAATTTGGGGTTTTAATCTATTATTTGTACAATATATTTCCAAAATACTTTTGATAATGTCAAATAATACTTGTTAAAATGTAACAATTAGTGTCTATTGTGTTTGTTTATAAGATTACGAATAGATTTTCCTTTCATTTCTCATTACTTATTCCCAGTTAATGATTTGTGATATTCCGAATATACATTAATTAAGTAGATCTTCTCACAACATTTAAATTTTGTCGTTTTACGACAATGGGTGTATCCGATGTACCTCAACTATTTCATTAACATTGAAATGAAATATGTAACTGAAATCCCTTAACTAATAAAATATCTTAAAACAACAGTTTTTATCATAAATATGTGGAAACCATTCGAGATTAATTTGTTTTTCAAAATGTAGCTATCAGTTGAGAACATGATCGAGTGTAAGAAATTTGTATAAAAAAGGATTCTTAAGGAAACATAATACCTCGTATGACGGAAAAGCTGGTCGGAAGTTCTAAAGCCACACATATACGTGACTAACATGAAATGCTGTCCAGATCGTCAAAAGGATAAAAAATGTTGTATTTTGAAAATATTTTAGTTGAAAATATTTTTTAGAGGTGTATTGTGACGCAAAATGTTTCTTTTTTAACATATACATACATATATGTCATAATGTTTAAAATTACTATCAATTTCTACATGAGTTTTTGTAATTTAAATTTGTAGTTCTATTTTACTTTTGAATAGAATCATCTTTCTCCAGTAACGAACCTTTTTAATAGTGTTACAAATTTAAAAGTGTGAGTACAAACACGTGATTAAATTATTTCATATATTTTAACACCTGTATTGGGCCTATGTGTAATAGACACTCAATTAAATATATAAATAACCTTGAATAAACTTATTGTTGACACTAGAATATCACTTCTTATTTGTAATAATTTTTTATAGTACACAAAATCAATATTTTTGACTAAAGGACAATCAAGTAACTCTGGTTGCATAGCTAAATCACGCTACCACTCCATATATGGTAATGTTTGGAATTCTTAATTTTGATTGGCTATTGAAATACTTCGCTGTTGGATTATTTCGCCATTATCATTCTTCCTCTGGTCGTCGGCAGAAATAGTTAGTTATGTGGTATTTTGTGGTAATGTGATAGCATTGCTATCTATTAAGGAACTAATAATTTATTAGGTGGTAAATCCACCAAATATATATGTACAGTACCTTGTTTAAAAGGAATTAGTAAATTAATACAGTCGACAACGAATATCCTGCTGATATCCCGACAACAAATCCACAAGTTTATGAGGTTTTATAGTAATCATGTGCTGGTTTCCTTAAAACCAACACAATTCAATTATAATAAGGCCTACACAGTTATTATATTGTATATAAGGCACTAACCTTAGGGTAACATTAATAGGTTACCTCTACAATCATTTCAAGCTGTTAAATTAAATCACCTTATTTTTAAATAAGTGTGATGGTAAAATTAAAATAAAATTTTTGATTATTACTGAGTTGTTCCTTGATAATAATAAAGTGATAATAAATATAGATATAAATAAAAAACACACAGAATTGATTATTGATGAGAATAATAGATTTTAGTGAAAATATTTGTGGGTTGAGAATTGTGCAAATGAATAGATTTGTGATAATTATTAATGAACAGGATCAAATAATCAGGCAGAAGTTATTGATTTTTGGGAAAATAACAGTAAGAAACTTAATAGGTCTATGATAGATGTGACTGAAACTTACCATCAAGGAGAGGGGGGTTGAAACTTTGTAAATCAGATAGATGAACAATAGTTGATCAAAATAATTCAATTTATGATAGTTTAGGAGTGTCTTAAAGATTTATTGATGGCCAATATTAATGTTTTCTGAACAACCAGGTAAAATAAAAAATTTTTAGGCAAATATTAAACATGAAAGATTGTAAGCCGTATATTGGGAAATCATATCCAGTACCATTCAATAAAAATATAGCTCAGTACAAAAATAACTTGTTAATATGGAGAGAGAGAAGGAATTATTAGAAAGTCAGATAACCCCTTTAATAATAGTTTAATTACAGTATTGAAGAAGGATAATAGTATTGAGTTATATCTTGACTCCAGGCGCATAAATAAATTCATAATACCTGATTGTGAGCGTACGGATAAAATAGAAAACATATTGCAACGTTTTGTTGGTTGCAAATACCTTTTTAGCATAGATTTGACTCAGGGGTTTTTGCAAATAGAGTTAGGTGAAGAATCTAAAAATACGTTTCGTTTGTGTTTAATGAGACTAAAACATGCTTTCAGAGGTTACCGTTTGGACTGAATGTTTCTAGTGTCATTTTTATAAAAGCCATGACTGAAATATACAACCATGATTTTGATGGATTTATAATATCTTATGATCTAGATCCAGCTGTCTAAAGTCCTCCTGCCAGGTTAGCCAACACTAAAGTCTTTCACCCATTCCCAGCCCATTTAAAAGAAGCATGTAATTCGTTGCTATGTGGTAACGCTAGGCTAAAACGGGGTTTAAAGGAAATACAAAATATAACAAATAATAATAATAATAATAAATTTGTTTTGACTTGACTTGACTTAATCTCGTTGACTCCTCCTGGAGCAAAGGGCCTCGACTGTTCCTCTCCACCTCACTCTGTTGGTTGCTTCCCTCTTTATCCCCTCCCAGGTCCTTCCTCTCTACTGCAACTCTTCCATCAACGTTCTTTTCCAAGTTTTCCTGGGCCTTCCAACTCTCCTGCTCCCGATGGGGTTCCACTCTAGTGACTCTTTCGCCACATCACCATGCCCCTTTCGTAAGGTGTGCCCTACCCATCTCCATCTTCTTCTCTTTATCTCTACCTCAATGGGTTTTTGGTTTGTTCGTCTCCAAAGTTCTTCATTGGTTATGGTTTCAGGCCACCTTACTCTCAAAATTCTTCACAGGCACTTGTTGATACAGGTTTGTAGCTTGCTTACAATCCCCCTACTTAGTTTCCAGGTTTCGCAACCGTACAGCAGCACACTCTTCACATTTGTATTGAAGATCCTTGATTTATTTTTAGTTGAAAAACTATTCGATCTCCAGATTTTGTTGAGGATGCTGAATGCTCCAAAGGCTCTATTTATTCTCCTCCCTATATCAGCCTCTGTTCCTCCGTTTCTATCTACAACAGAACCTAAATACAAAAATCTTCCACTTCTTCTAGTTCATCATTATCAAGTCTGATATCCCCTTGCGTTTCGTCATCCACCTTCATGTATTTCGTTCTCCTTTGATTAATCTTTAAACCTATTTTCGAAGCCTCTTCATTTAGTTTTTCTGTTTTTTGTTGTAGCTGCTGTCTTGTTGCGGATATCAGGCACACATCGTCTGCAAACCCCAGGTCCTCCAACTGCTCAAACACTTTCCAAGTAATCCCTGTTCTTCCTTTGGTGCTTTCCTTCATTATATTATCGATTATAATTAAGAACAAGGTCCCAGACAGCGAGCACCCCTGCTTCACTCCACTATTGCACTATTGAACCCCTCCGAAATCATGCCTTGATGTATGATTTTCATTTCTAAGTCACAATAGAGCACTCTTATTATGTTCACTATCTTCTTGGGTACCCCATAATTCCGCAGTAGCCTCCATAATTATAGAATAATTAATTATAACATTTGAAGTACATTAAAACAAAACATTTATTTTCTAGAACAACAACAAGTAAACAAAAACAAAAGGCAGATGATTGTAATTTATAAAAACAGCTGATTGTACATTCCTACATTTCTCCCCGTTCAATTTAGGCTGAGTTTTCGAAATTGGGTCCATTATCATCTTCAAGGTCGTCTTCTGGCTCCGGTTTTATTTTCCATTGAGGTGGATCAGTCGCACCTTCTCTTGCTCTTAACTGATCAGAATGTTTCCTCTTGATTTCTCCCCCAACTAAAACTGTGTACGATAACTCTCCCGTCCTTTCTTTTACTGTTCCTGGTCTCCAACCTTTCTTCGTCTCATTTTGGACCCACACTTCTTGTTTAGGAGTAAACTCTTTTTGGACTAAACTTTTTTTTTCAAGTTTTGCTTTCAAGTCGTGATAGTATTTTTGTCGCCAAACTTGGTTTTCAATTCTCTCTCTACTATCAGACCTCCATCTATCCAGAGCTGTCAGTATCCTTCTTCCATAGAATAGGACAGAGGGTGGCTGTCCTGTGGTCTTTTGTGGAGTGTTCCGATATGCCAGCAATACTTGTAACAGAGCAAGTAAAGAGCTGAGACCTTCTTGTTTGCAAGCATTGTATCTACTCTTGAAGGTTCTAACTATCCTTTCTACCAAACCATTGGTTTTCGGATGATATGGTGACGAAGTGACATGACCGATGTTATTATTCTTACAGAAAGGCTTGAACTCACGGGACGTAAACTGAGTGCCGTTATCAGATACGATTTTCTTAGGAACACCATACCGAGAAAACCATGTCCTCAACCTATTGCTGAGAGTAGTTGTTGTCATGCGGTCCATTACTTCTATCTCCACCCATTTCGAGTATGCATCGATTCCTACTAGCCAGAACCGGTTGTCAAATGGCCTTGCAAAGTCCAAATGAATGCGCTCCCAGGGGCCACTGGGAACATTCCAAGGGTAGAGGGGAACTTCTGCATCAAATGTTCTGTTACTCTGGCAAGGGTGGCATCTTCGAACATACAACTCAACATCTTTATTTAGATTAGGCCACCAAACATAATACCTTGATAAGGATCGCATAGCTTCTATTCAAGGATGCCCTTTGTGGAGTTCTTTCAATACATTTTCCCTCAACACTTGCGGTACTACAATTCTTCCCAACCTCATGACCATGCCGTTTTCCAGTGTTAGTTCATCCTTCTTGTTCCAATATGGTTTAAGGGACAATGGCAAGCACCCCGGATCATTGGGCCAACCATGTTCTAGGTAATCGACAAGTTTCTTCATATTCGAATCTTTCTTAAACTCAAGCACAAGCTCATGATTTGGATAAACCACATCGATCTTCTCTTGAACCAATGCTCGAATTTCTTTTTCCTCAGGATCCAACACGTCTAGTGTCATGAGTGAAAAACGAGACAAAAAGTCTGCTAAACAATTGTCTTGCCCTTTAATGTACTGAATGTCAAAATCGTATTCCATTAAATACAAAGCCCAACGAACCAAGCGGTTGTTTACTACTTTAGTAAGGTCTCGGTTAGTCCCAAAGATTCTTTCAAGTGGCTTGTGATCTGTCCTCACTTTAAATTGTCTTCCACTAAGGTATTGCCTGAACTTCTTTACAGCGAAAACCAACGCCAGTGGTTCCTTGTCAACTGTGGCATACCTTTTTTCTGCTTCTGTCAGAGTCCTTAAAGCATACATAACTGGTCTTTCTGTTCCATCCGGCAGCAAATGCAATAATGCTGCACCAACCCCTAGTTCACAGGCATCACATACAACAATGACTGTCTTGTGTATATCATATGGAACCAAAGTCTTTTCTAACGATAGGATATTCTTCAATTTGTCGAATGTAGATTGTTCAGTTTCAGTCCATTTCCATTTAGTCTTCGTACCAGTTAGCCTATGCAAGTTTGCAGCAATCGCATGTAAGTTAGGTATGTACCTCTCATAAAAGTTTATTGCCCCAAGGAAAGCTCGTAACTCTTTCACATTCTTTGGCCTTGGTGCGTGTCTTATTGTTTCCACTTTGTCTTCTGAGGGATGAATACCATTTGCATCTATTGTGTGTCCTAGATACTGACGGACACTAGACTACTAGTCTAGTCCGTGACTAGACACGGACGTCTGAAAGAACTTACATTTTGACAGTTTTGCTCTTATTCCACTTGATTCAAGTCGCTTCAACACTTCTCGGAGTGTGGTTATATGTGTGGTCTTATCTCTGCTAGATATGATTATGTCATCTAACAAAATTCCGACCTTGAGACCCTTTAGTAAACCTTCCATATACCTTTGAAACTTTGCCGGACTCGAGGAAAGTCCAAATGGTAACCTTTTATAACGAAAGTAACCTACATGTGTTGCTATTTTAAGATATTTCTGGGATTCGGGGTGTACCTTCATTTGCAAATAAGCATCTCGCAGATCTATGACTGAAAATATCTTTCCACCTGTCAGTTTTGATGTTAAGTCATCAAAGGTTGGTAAGAGATGTTTTTCTGGTACGATGTTTGGATTCAAAGTTGTGCGGAAATCACCACAGATCCTGACTCTACCTCCACCTTTGTCTACATTAACTGTTGGCGTACTCCATTCTATCGGTGTTTCAGAAGGATCCACTGTTTCCAAAACCCCTTCCTGTACCAATCGCTGTAACTCTCGCTCTACAGCCTTCCTTAAGGGAAATGGAACCCTACGTGCCCCAAAAGCTACAGGCTTTTCCCCGCTTTTCAGGCGGATAAGTTCATTAGAATCAGATATCGTTCCTAGCTCATCACGAAAAAGCTTACAAAACTCCTTTGTTAATCCTTCAACTTCTTTTAGCATTTTTTATCATATGTTTCATCACTCTAACGTATTTCCTTCATTACAATTTTTTCACTGTCCACGCGTCTTACATTAACTTCCTTAGGCAAACTGAGATTGAAAGCTACACTCCATGGCAACCCAAATAATGGAACATCATCTTCCAGCAATACAATCACCGGCAAACGTTTAGTACGATTGCATAAAGTAACATCCACAAAAGTCTTACCCATGACTTCCAGTTTCTTCTTTCCGTAGCCAGTGATGACATCAGACGTCTTTTTTAGAGTTTCGCCCTCTAATTTTATCTGATCCCATAGAGATAAACTGATAGCACTTACCCTAGCCCCGGAATCAAATTCCATTCTAACATTATACCCGTTCAAGTCTACATCTATTGTGGCACGGGGAACTTTACTCTTAACAGACCTAATTTGGCTTTCACTTAAATCTCTATCAGAACTATACTCATCCTCGTCAGTTTGATTAGAAGGATCAACTACCCTCCTTAAATTTCTATCACTACTTCTTACAAAATTATTTCTACTTTTACACATTCTTGCGAAGTGGCCTTTCTTTGAACATTTCTTGCAAACAGCAGAAAGAGCAAGACATCTGATTCTGACATTCTGACATTCTGATCATGTACAAATCCACACCTATTACACCTATTGATACTACTAGGTATTTGGACGTATGGGTTCTTATTTTCCTTACTGTTAGGCCTACTTACTTTACAAATCCCGTTCTTACATGACTCCTTGGAAATCTCTTCTCTTGCGCGTTCCATGGATTGAGCTAACTCTAGAACTACTGATGACTTAATTTTATCACCTCGGTTATCCACTCCATCGGGCCATCTTTGTCTGATTTCTACTTCAAATTCCGGACAGTTGCCCCCCACTGCAAACCTGTCTCTTACTCGTTCGTCTAAACTATTTCCATACTCACAAGTTCTAGCTAGGGATTTCAATCTGTTATAAAACAAAATAAACGTCTCACCCTCTTTTCTGATAGCTCTTTCAAACTCAAAACTTGATGCAAAAAGGGTTCTCCTGGGCTTGAATAACCGGTCGGCTGCCTCTTTGACCTCTTTGTAGGTGCACTCCTCCTAGGCCTTTGGATACATCTGGTCCGTCAGTGCCCTGAGGTGTTCCTCTCCAATACCTGCCAAAAGAAGATCTCGCCGAGCCGCTTGTTCTTTCGATTCATCACCACGAAGTCCCTTTACTCTGCAGGTCAATTCAAAACGAGCTATGTAATCCTCCCACCCATTTTCACTGTTATATTCCTTGAATGAAAACCTGCTCATTCTGTCTTGTATGCAAGACATATCATTATCATTATTTACATCTTTAAACTGTGACTCATTAGTTTTCCTTGGCATTTTCTCGTCACCAATATAGAATAATTAATTATAACATTTGAAGTACATTAAAACAAAACATTTATTTTCTAGAACAACAACAAGTAAACAAAAACAAAAGCAGATGATTGTAATTTATAAAAACAGCTGATTGTATATTCCTACAATAATATACCTCGATTTGCACTGTCAAATGCCTTCTCAAAGTCGATGAAGAGCAGATAAAGTTTGTTTCTCCATTCAATTGACTGCTCAATAATTATCCTGAGCGTTGTTATATGGTCCGTGCAGCTTCTATTTTCTCTGAATCCGGTCTGATTTTTCCTCAGTACCCTATCAATGGGACCTTTTATTCTTCTTTACAGGACTTCAGCCAGTATTTTACTAGCAGTTCTCAGAAGAGTAATGACCCTCCAATTGCCGCATCGTGTGAGGTCACCCTTCTTTGGCAGTTTGACTAATAATCCTGTTCTCCAGTCTTCAGGTATCTTCTCCTCATCCCATATTTTACTTAACAATCTAAACATAATGTCTTCTGAGATTCGTAGGCTATTTTGAAAAACTCTGCTGGTATATCATCTATTCCTCCGGACTTGTGATTCTTCATTTCCTTAATGGCTGCCTTTATTTCTTGTTTTGTTACTTTCCCGGTCTCTATCCTCAGATCTTGTAAATGTTCATCTGTCAGTTCGACCATACCTTCATCTTGTTCCCTGTTAAGCACATTTTTGAAATGTTCTACCCACACTTTCATCTGCTTATGCTCATCAGTAATCATTTTGCCACTTTCATCTCTTACGGGTTTATTTCCACTCAGGGCTTGTCCAGCTATTTTCCGGGTACAATCATAAACTGTCTTCATGTCGTTTTTCCCCGCAGCTTCTTCTGCTCTTCTCATAACATCTTCTTCAAAATTCCTTTTATCTCTCCTTGCACTTCTTTTTACCTGTCTATCTACCGTTCTATACTGCTGCTTTAGCTCCATTTTTCTCTCTTCCCTTTTTTCATTCAATAAGCTTCTCTTCAGTTCTCTTCTTTCATTCACCAAAGTCCAAGTTTGCTCTGAGAGCCTTCCTTGTCTCCTCTCTTCCTGAGCCCAACAGTTTCTTCAGCTGCCTTTTCATACGCTTCCTTTGCCTTCTTCCACATATCATCTATGTTATTACATGCTGGGAATACAACCTCTTCCAGATTTTTTTCTAGTTCATTATTGTACCTCATTCTAACATTATCGTCTTTAAACCTATAGACGTTAAATTTCTTCCTTATCACTTTGTCTGTCTGTCTTTTCATAATTTTCATTTTGAGAGTTGCTATCAACAGCATGTGGTCCGATCCTACGTCCGCACCTCTGTACGCTCTTACATCTCTTAAGGTTCTTCTCCACTTTCTGGATATAGTAAAACAAATTGTTCAAACTACAGAACTCAGTGAAGAGTTGACCGTTTTCATTTTGCTTCCCAATACCGTGCTTTCCCATAACACTCTCATTTCCATCGATACTGTTCCCCACTTTGGCATTTAGATCACCCATCATGATTAGTAGATCTCTGGCACTGACGTTATCAACCACTGCCTGAAGTTGTTCATAAAAAGCATTCTTTACTTCTAAATCAGCTTCATTTGTTGGAGCATACACATTTATAACAGTTGTTTCTAAATTTCGATCTTATCCTCACTCTTATTATTCTTCCGCTTATTGGCTCCCAATCCATTAGTGCACCTTCCAGTTTTCTGGTAAGCATGAAAGCAACTCCGTGCTGATGCTCTGCATTTTCTTCTACCTTCCCTGAATAAACAATCGTTTCTCCAGTAGCAAGTCTGATCTTTCAACATTCAGTCCATCTTGTTTCGCTCACTCCAATCAAATCCATTTTATAACGATTCATTTCTGCAGCCAGTTGCGCTGCTTTTCCTGGAGTATACAATGTCCTTACATTCCAACATCCTATTTTTGTCACAGTCTTGGTTTTTAGCAGTAATTCAGTTGAGTTTTGCATCGGCCAGTTAGGCGTCATATTTTCATCAACTTCTTCCCTGCTGAGGAAAGTCCGGGTAATTATATCCTGAGGTCCACTGCTAGTCAGGGCATGGTACATATGTCGCTGTCCGGATAGGGGAGACCAGCAACTCCGCACGGGAAATTTGTTTTACCAGGGATAAAATAAATTTTGTCGTTTGGTGATCAATTTTGTTTAAGGGAGACATTTGTGTAAAAAATTAAAGGGTGTTCACGGATATGGTATTAAATTTTACATAAAAGTTTTACATAAACTATTTCCGTAAAAATTAAAAATTTTTACATAAAGTAATAGTAAGTGTTCGTTCGATTTATTATAAGGGTAAGTGTTTTAAGTTAAAGCACGGCATGAACTTCCTGACTAAACTTTGCAATTCGAATGCAAATCGAGAACTTCACCGTAGCTGCTCTGTTGCCAGGTGATTTGAATGCCTTAATTTAACGAAATTATTGAAACGTTTCCATTCTATAAAGTAAAGAATATTTTTAACATTTACGTATATAATATTTACAGATTTCATTTTTACGTAAGAACATAGCTTGCAGAAAACGATGGTCACTCCATCTTTGTTACGAAACATCGTCAAATCTCCTTCATTCATTTTATATTGAAGAATTGAAATAAAATTATAATTAATCACTTAGCATTTGTATAATACAAGATGTTTGATTTCGCGGTTATAATTGTAGATCACATTGTGTAACAATATGTTAAATTCCAATTTCTTCATTTAAATAGTGAT
Organism: Nephotettix cincticeps; assembly: GCA_023375725.1. Classification (NCBI taxonomy): domain Eukaryota; kingdom Metazoa; phylum Arthropoda; class Insecta; order Hemiptera; family Cicadellidae; genus Nephotettix; species Nephotettix cincticeps. Next base: position 65,736,410 of record CM041786.1, read on the forward strand.
CATGACATTTATTTAGAACGGTTGAGTAAGATACTCGTAGTTTCTAACACTGAAGCTGAAAACATATAAAAGATTCTCATAGTTATTTTTATTTATATCTCGATGTTTTCCAAGCATATAAATAATCTTTCCTTTTTGTGATTTAGTTAATTATTATAAATATACAATTCAAATTTTTTTATCATAGCGTTAGTTTATAACACAGTAAAAATTATTAAATCCTACTTTATCAGTAGCCCTATGCAAAGGATCACCATTTTAGAACCCGATACAATGTAAAACGTTCAAGTTCGGAGATAAGGTACCTTTCAGAATGTGATTACATTCAAGATTCGGATCTAAGCTGCCTAGAAAGGCTGACGTTATTTTGGTTTTACAGACTTTCTTTATTCGTTATTTTCAGATAAAATGTTATCAATGCCAAGATAAGAATTTTCTCCTGGAGGGGTTTCGAACTTTAATTATATAAATCTGAAAACTGTAATACTTCCAAAATTGTACAATATCTGGCAACCTGAAACATTTGAAAAATAACAGTCCAAACAGAAGATGTGTTTCTTAAACTAATGCATATAGTTTATACGAAAATTCATTGAAGTACAGTACTTATATTTTTCAAAAATGGGTAAGTTTATTATATTTACTACTCATGCTTTAATCAATCATAGTGACCGACATTAAATGTGTTTTTATTATTTAAACCATATTTATAAGTTTAATTGAATACCCCCGTCGTATCAGAACTACGTACTCAGCGAAATTCCAAATCAATAATATAATAATAGTTGTACATGACAAGTTTTATCATTATCTTTAGATAAATATGAGAATTTTTGCATATTCTCCGTAAGATCAACATGGAAAAGAGTGGGAAAGAGCAGATTTGATGCTGTGAGGAACATTGAAAGTAGACTTTCAAGCATAAACAATTTTTATTTTGATAATTTATACCAAGTTTCTGCAACATCTGTTCATAAGCAAAAGAATTTTCCTATTTTGTATATGATTAACATGAGAAAATACATATATATATATGTGTGTGTGTGTGTGTGTGTGTGTGTGTGTGTGTGTGTGTGTGTGTGTGTGTGTGTGTGTGTGTGTGTGTGTGTGTGTGTGTGTGTGTGTGTGTGTGTGTGTGTCACCACGATGACGGCCGCAATTATTGTCTCATTATTGTAAAATTCGTTGGAGTTGTTCCTTTCTGTAATGTGAGTTCGTTGGGCAACACGATCAGACTACATTACACTTAAAGGGGGTTTTGTACCACAAAAATGGGTAGCTTTGTGTAGGCAATTCAAAATTGCCGTTTAAAATTAAAAAAACCTTTTTTTAACAAAAAAAAAAAACAAAACCTTTTTTTTAACAAAAAAAACCTTTTTTTTTTCTTTGTGAACAGCCTTAATGTAAGCACATTGTCATGTAAAACAATCCTCATAGCAGCAAACCTGCATACTCGATTATTATTAATATGGAATAATATAAGCTCTGTGAAATTCGTTCTACTCACGCCAACGTGTTGCATTCAATCTCGTTTTTAAAGTAAACATTGATAACGACTTTGTATGACCTCAAATTGTATGGTATAATTTTGTAAATATTAGAAGGCTATTTACTCAAAATTATGAAAATTGTTATTCATCACTTGGAGCGAATGTATATTTTTTTAGACTTAGTCTTATAAACTAATAATATTTTATATATTATATGGTAATAAAGGAATTACAATTATGCCGTAATATATCTTGTTTAGTAGCTATAATACATATTTAATTTGAGATTATAATAATTTTGATTTGGTTAGTTAAAAAAGGTTGCTTTTATATTATACTTAAAATTATTTAATTTAAGATGTAAGATATAGGTTTATAACAAAAAATACACCATGTAAAAACTTAAAATTTTAATTGCAAAAGGCAATCTAACAAGTAACTTTTCTCTGGCCCCCTTCCTTCCACAAAATCCTTTTCTTATTTGATGTAATATTTTATTCAAACATATAATAATTGTTTTGGGCAAAGTTGGCCGACAGTTAAGTAGTGGTGGGGTTGGTCTGTGACCGGCACAGTAACGGCTGACTCCTCTCGCATATTTTGTATTCTTAACGACACATTATAAACTATAAACTTTCTTAAATTCATATAAAGGAAAATGTTTAATTTTTTCAGCTTATTTTCGAAACTAATTTAGGTGGTGTTCAATATTATAGCAATTATGTTCAGTCATGTGTTGGTAAAATAAATAAAGCCTAACTGATAAATAAATAAAAAATCATATCAATTGGAATATTTATTGTACTACTGTACTTTCGTCTTTAATTTTAACAGTATTAAATACGAATCACCAATGATTCCATAGTTTTTATATACTGCGTCCTCTATTTTCCAGTGACATATAATACAACCTACGTATTTACGACACTTGCATAACAGCTTGTTAGAGCATTTATTATAGTAAAACTATGTTTTGCCCACTATGATAGTGTCATGGGTGGTCAACCATCTAGACATAAACCTTGAATGCAGGTACGGTAGTGAAGGCGGTGTCATTTAGGCCCCAAAGACTATAAATCATAAAACTAAAAGGAATATTTTCAGAAACTAATGTTTAAGATATTACAGGTTAAGAGTCTTACTACTGAAATATTAAATATTTAATATTAGTGAAAATTTTCAAAGTTTCGAATTTTTAAAGACCATATAAAGTGAATATAATTTGAACAGGCCATTCATAGCCGATTAAGTAAATAGGAAAACACCAACAATACTTCCAAAATATTTAACCATTTACAGAACTATTACTAAACATCCTTCCCAGTTATACGCGGACAGGTTTGTCTGCAGTTGACGGTTTGCCGATGTTCTAGACAACACTACTAAACAACCTTCCCAGTTATACGCGGACAGGTTTGTCTGCAGTTGACGGTTTGCCGATGTTCTAGACAACACTACTAAACAACCTTCCCAGTTATACGCGGACAGGTTTGTCTGCAGTTGACGGTTTGCCGATGTTCTAGACAACACTACTAAACAACCTTCCCAGTTATACGCGGATAGGTTTGTCTGCAGTTGACGGTTTGCCGATGTTCTAGACAACACTACTAAACAACCTTCCCAGTTATACGCGGACAGGTTTGTCTGCAGTTGACGGTTTACCGATGTTCTAGACAACCCGTGACCGACAACAACCCTCTCTTACGATTATAAGTTTTTCTTTAATTTTAATTTTTGTTTTTAATGATTCTTTGATGGAGATTGTTTAGTGGATGTGAAAGTTTGTATTTTCCTGTTAAAATTTAGGTTCACTTATGGTAGATATTTATGACTGCAAACTAACTATTGTCAATGTAAGGAAAATGAATGCAAGTACGGTATATACTATATTAATTGATATATTCGTAAAATAATATGAGTTAATAGAGACGAAGATATATTCAGAGGCCTTAAAATCATATGGATCTTGCTGCACCGTCAACCCAATATAAGTGTAAAGTCTGTAAATATTATACTCTTATTGAAAGTACATTAACACTTGTTGAAAGTCCAATCCATATTGGAAATGCATTTTGCAAATAAATTTCATGATCTCAAATTGTTTGTTGGAAGTTGTTTAAAATATCATTGCGAACGTTAGTTGTCCATCTCTGAAAATGGTTGAAAATGTTCATAAAAACCTATTAAATATCGTTGTTCTATGGTCAAATACAAAACTTCATTACTTTAAAGCCAAAGAAAACTTGATATCGCGAGCGCACACTAATATTGACTAGGCAAAGCGAGCCCTGGAGGACATGGAACTTTTTTTGTTTTCAGGTTCTCAGAAACGACGAAGTGATGTTTGAACCATTTCTAAATAAACATTAGCGTTTCGTGGATCAACAGTGTGGAAGGGTTCGTCGCTATTTGCCTTGACTCCAATATTTTGATACATTTGAGGTTTGTTTATAGAGTGAAGTATGTTTAAAATAGAAATGTGAAAATTATTTGTTGAACAAGTTATGTATAATACTCTACCTGTATAAATAATAATAATTGTAATTATAATATATAATAAAAAAATAATATTTATATATATTATAACATAATAAAATAATTATAATTAGGCTGAAATATATCTTGTGTGGTACTATAATACATATTTTATTTGAAATACCTTTAATAAATTTGATTTGGTTGATATAAAAAAAGTTTCTTTTATATTGTACTTAAAATAATTCAACTTTTATTTTGGCTCATAAGCTGTAAAATAGTTTTGGAACAAGAAATATGACATGTAAAAATGTTTAATTTTAAAAGGCAATCTAACTAGTAACATTCCTTTGGCACTTTTACTTCCACAAAATCCAATACTATAATACGAGTAAGGTTTGTATATATATATATATATATATATATATATCCAATACTATAATACGAGCAAGGTTTGTATATTTGCACACGGATCTCGAAAACGGCACTAAGGAATTTCTTTAAATTTTGGAAATAACTAATTTCCAAGTAGAAAATAAGTTCTAGATAGGTCTAATGTCCAGGAAAATTAGTTTTTTCTTGTAATATAAAGCTTAAAATCTAAAAATTTAACATTACGCTTATGGAGAATCAAATGTAAACAATACAAACCAAAACAGCTGTTTATAACCGTTTGACAGCTCTTGATTGAAGACAGCGGGGAACAATATGTGAATAGAGGTTTTTCGTAAATATTTATTTTATATATGTAATAAATGTAAATTTATCAGGTTACTAAACAATTTGTAAAAACTTAAGGGTAACATAACTGTGCGAAATAAATGCAGGAAAGAGTATTTCCAAAATCTTCCGTGTTTTGATAGAAAACGTATTTGTTGTATTGCTTGAAGCCTCTGTAACAAACCAATTAATATGTGAAAATTAAATTTCTCTTTTGCTTTTCAATCCTCATTCCGTTTATATCAAAATCAGTTGGTCACAGGCTAATAATAACTGTATGGATAGTTAAACAGTAAATAATCGGCTAAAACAATTGAGGTTGGCTAAAAGACCTTAACCGGCGTTGCTCATTTGGCAGACGCCGTGGTCCAGCGGTAGTGTGTTGTCCTCGTAATATGAAGGTCGCGTGTTCTAACCCCATCAGGGGCTATACTTTTTGTTCAGTGCTATATTAATTATGGTGTATTAAATCGGTTTTATTTAAACCACATAAATGTTTTCATTTATGTGTAATATATGTGTTTTAATTTTTCTAATTAATTTTTATAATACATGTATTATTCTAAACGAGCAAAGCTCGGTCACCAGGTACTCTTACTTTTATTTGACTTTATAACTGAACGCTATGAATTACCTGAATACGAACAAAATAATTTTCTTGTGAGCCGATTGTTCTAGATCAATCAAACAAACATAAAAAGTAAGTTCAGCTCAATTTTCTATTTCCAAAAAAGTAATTTAAATTATGTTTTCACCTATATACTGCTTCACGCTAATCTATACCACACGAGATTAAAATAGATCAATGTTTTGAAAAACCTACGGTCATAAACTTTTTTTCTATTGAACATGTTTTTGTTTCAAATGATAATACTTTCCACCTATAGGATATTTCACACTGTAAAACTGTGATGTATTGATATTAAAGGATTACGCTGACATAATATAGAACCAAGTGAAGTTTTGTGATATATTGTTTTCAATACATTAATCTAGGCTATATATTCACCCAAAAGGTATTTATATTTCTTAAAGCCGAACCCTAAGTGACAAATAAATACTGAAATATCTCTTCGTCTGATACAACCATTCAAGGTATAAAATAATAAGTTATGATTTAATTTAATATTAATTTACTATTTTATATTTTATATAAAAAAGAGGCTGTGATGGACGAAGGTTCCAAGTTGGCAAGTTGTCCGCAGGAAGTGATGTCAACTTCTGTAATTGGTTAAAGCCTCCCAAGTTCCCGCCACAGCCCCTCCACTGCCACAGTGGCTTGAACGGATCTTACCAAACCCTTCTATTGCTCTCTAAACCCAAAACATATCCACTATCTACTATCCATATCCACTTTTTGGATTTAGGGGACCTCAAAACGGATATATCCACTTTCAATTTAAATTCGAAAACTTTGACGAAAACAATACTAAAATGTAAACAAATCATCCCCTCGTACGGAGAATCAAATGTAAACAATACAAATCAAAACATCTGTTTTAACCACTTGACAGTTGTTGATTGAAGATGGTAGTGAACAATATATGAATAGAGGTTCTGCATACATAATTTATTTTATGTATAAATGAAAAATTATCAAATTACTAAACAATTTGTAAAAACTAAAGGGTAAAATAACTGTGCGAAATAAAATTAGAGAAAATTATTTCCAAAATCTTAAAAGGTTTGATAGAAAACGTATTCATTCTATCGCTTGAAGCCACTGTAACAAACTAGTTAATTGGTGTAAATTTAATTTCTCTTTTGCTCTGCAATCTTCATTCTTTTTCTAACAAAATCAGTTGATCACAGGCTAATAACATATGTACGGATAATTAAACAGTAAATGATCGGCTAAAACCATTGAGGTTGGTTAAAAGACCTTAAACGGCGTCGCTAACTTGGCAGACGCCACAGCTCAGTGGTAGCGTGTTGGCTTCATGAATCGATGTTTGCTAATTCGTCCCCCAACCAGGGACAATAATTTTGTTTAGTGTTTATGCTATATTAATTAAGGTGTATTAAATCGGTTTTATTTAAACCACATATTTTTTTGTTCATTGAGTAATAAATGTGTTTTAATTCTGCTAATTAACTTGTATAATACATGTCTTATTCTATCCGAGCGAAGCTTGGTCACCAGGTACTTTTTACCATTAAATAAAGTAGAAGTTAATCAATATTTTATCACAGTTGAACATGTTGTAAGAGGGTGGGATTTGCCTTTTTACCTTCACCTTACCTGGCCTCCTATATTTGGTCATAATACTTATTAATGCGTGATATCACCAATTTTATGTGATAAAACAATTCCATCTCAAAGTGACTTTGAACTGCGTGGGTAGTGACCGGTATTTTGGGTTTGATTAGTTTCTGATGTTATCAGGAATATATGGTTTAAAAGTAACAAAATTGTAATTAATATTTCTTTTTTTTAACGTGCTCGTGCAGTAAGTGACCATTTGTGTTTTATTTTGCCCGAAGCATCAGTATATTGAAGATATATAAATTTTACTGACAATTCAATAAACAAAATCTAGCCAATTTATTTTATAATAATAAGTTGACTGTCCTCATCAAAACTGTTGTTAACAAATAAAGACCGTACCTCTGATATGTATAGTTGCGCTATCGAACAAGAATAAATACATTAACAAATATATTTCAGTTTCATGAACATACTTAAATTATTGTTGATTACTTTTAGTAACAAATATCTCGAATATCTTTTGAATTGTATTCAAAACATAAATATAATTTTATTTGGTTTGTATTCCCCTGAATGCTACATTAGGTCTGAAAGGTTGTCATCGGAAACCTATAAGATGTTATCAAATAATAGAGGAAGGGTCCAGATCACGCCGCCTGGCCCAGCTGTCAACAACGCTCCTCAGGGTTGCCATCTCCGCTAATGTTCTTAAGTATTTTTTCATGTGCAGGGTACCAAGCATAAATTTTACAAATGGCCAAAAATTGTTACGTTTTTTATATAAAATAATTGCTCTCTCTTAACCAATATATTAAATATGCATTATGTTTGTACAGTAGTACAACGATACCTTTAATGTTTTGATAATATACTATTTTCATTCGGTGAATGCCAACTCATCAAAATAAAACAAAAGTATGTTTTATTTGAAATACTTTATAATAAATTAGCTGCGTAGTTTTTCAAAAAATTTTAGCTCAGGTATAAGTATAAAATTAAGTTAAATCACCACATTTAAAACCACCTTTATCAAGAATAACAGCTTGAGATAATGCTGCGCAATCAGTTGGTGAAAGTCCATGTTTAACGTTAGTTATTCTCTCATTTTTTTGCGTCAAAGTTGTTATTTTTCCTATCATAAAATATAACCTTATCCTTACAACAGCACGACAGACAGTAGTAATACGAGCATTTAAAGCATTAAAATTACGCGTCTTATCCCTGTATAAGACTTTATGCATAGCTGGACAGTCATTATAATCCTGACCGTCTTGTATATTTACGATTCTGGCACAATTACTATCCCACTTACCATCTTTCTGTTCCATAAATTTGTAATTTTTATTATTTTGCACAAAATTACCACCTTGTCTAGTTAATGTTGGTTCTAAGGTAACGGCATCAGATCTGTCCTCTAAATTATCTAAATTTATTATTTTACGCTTACCTTTCCTTTTCTAATTACCATATTTTGATTGCATAAATTCAAATTTATTTTCACCCTGAACAAACAAATCTCCCTGTCTGGCCAGTGTTTGTTCTAAGACATGGACCTCATTCCCTGTCTCTGCCCTGCTCCCAATAATAATTTTACGTTGCATACCATCCCAAACATTGTCCTTCAACTCTAGGAATTCACTCTTTGATTCTCTAGTCTGAGATGTGTATGTTTCATACACTCGATAAAAGATATCCATAAACATTTATTTTTATTTAAAAGATTGTTCCACTTTCTCTAGTATTGAATCAATGCCATTATCTACTGCAGTGTTCCCCGCCTGTTTAAATAACCACAACAATCTAAGCCTGTCCACAATTTCTTTGAAATTGTCATAATAAACATAGTCTATTTTATTCCCGGTGACCTGTCTCAACCCAATCCCCACCGTTTTCGTAAATAAAGGTTTAATTATAATGGTGTATTTTGTATGTCTGTTGGCAGATAATGAAGATACCGCTTTATAGCCTTTTAAATAAGTATTTGTCAGTTCTAGGATCTCTTTATAACTGGCTAGATCACTCTCGTCATAATTTACAGGTCCTTTTAATGTTAACAATTCCCAAAGACCCTTTGTACCTTTATACACCTTCTCACAAATAGCAAACGACGACGTAATGATACGTCGTCGTTTGCTATTTCTACTAATTTATTACCAATAAAAAACTTGTTTCCCTCCCTTATAATGCCACAAGTATAATCTGTAATATTAACTTTATTGAGTTAATTTCCCACATATTCGCTTGCCAAAAACCCACATTCCAATTTGAGAGGGGTTGGTAATATTGATTTTAGTGGGGTTGGTATTTTAGATAAAGTCACTGGCGCACTATATTCTGTAGGTAGTGGAGAGCTTTTAGAGATCACCTCACTATTTCTTTTAGAAACTAACTCTTGCAATGGTTCTATTAAGAGTTGAAACGCATTTATGCGCTCCTCGGTGTCCAAATATTTCCCACGTTTCAATTCTCTGTATTTGTTTCTTATTTGATTGGCGGAGTTACTTAACTCGTTTTGAATATTTTTTTATTATAGTTTGTTTATTTCATTTGTCAAAGGATTGTATCAAATAACTTATAGTGAGTAATTAGACAATATGCTGACGTATTATCACTTACATTTTCGTCAGTCTCAATTTCCAACTTAATATCTACAACTCCTTCTTTAATGGATTCATTTTGTCTGAAGCAATCTATTACTATTTAAGGATATGTATTTTAAAATTCACTTCGACTTATTATGGGATTCACATTAGTGTTATATTAAACCATTAGTGTCCTTAAACCTTAATAACATTTCATACGCTTTAGAGACATCGACTTTTCGACATCTAGATTTAAATCACTTTAAAGATAGTATTCCGAGTTGAGGAATAATTTTAAGTTTTAAAACTTACAATGATAAACTCATCACTTCTCTTTCGAGTCTGTCTATCTGGAAGCCAAAGATAATATATATCGGTCTTTTCTTCTAGAGGACGTCTTGATCGACCACGTATGTTTCTTGGTTTTAGGAAAATATTTCATAGTATTTCATGTAACTCTAAACTTCTAAAGGAAAACTGGTAGTAGTCAGCGTCTTTGAGCGTTGACTTGTAAACTTTATGCAGCCTCTTATTTTCGATCATCAACTATTTTATAGCAGGAGAAAACCGTGCAGGAAAGCTTTCAAGGTGCAAGTTTATTCTTGGCTGAGTTGCTGGATAAGACAGATTTTGTGATTTGGCGAACAAAGCCATTAAAGGCTATATAGACATTATCGGGAGCAGTCAATCACTCCGGTTCGTGCACGAGCGCGTGATAAAAACGCCAAAGGGCAATGTGAATCTGAAAGCCCAGTGAGAGTTGGACACTGTTCGTTGCCTGTTTATCACTGACTCATCGCTGGTGTCGACCCCCTTCTCACGAAGGAAAATTATTCCCGAGGATATTAGTTTAAGAGGGTTTAAATTGTAGAAAGAACATAGGATGTACGTCCTTCTCAAAGTTGATCAACAACGATTCTAAATAAATTTCATTTTCCCTACAAGGCCTATCATCGTTAGTTCTATGGTTGACTGTTGAACTACCTATTTGTGTGGGTTTGTTTAAGTTTGACCCCCTCTCCCTATTTTGCACGTCGTCTATGCGTCTAACAATATCATCACTACGGCCTAGACTACATCTTTCATCATTTTTTAATTCTCCTACTTGTACTTTAATGTTTACTATCTCTGACTCCACACTGGTCATCCTATCATTCATTTGACACTTATCAATAATTATTTCTTCAGCAATTTGATTCATCTCATCATCTACTACTTTAATTACTTCATTGTCTACATATTCTGTTAATTCATCCTTATTGGTATCTAAACTAACATTTGTTTCTTTCTTAAAATTGTTAAAGTCATCATTGAGTTAAACATTAGTTTCATCTGCTCTAATAGCCACAAGTCCCTACACTATTTATTATCCTCCATATTTAATTTTAATTTGTCTAGCGTAACTTCCTCTGAATCTACACTTCCTACTGACTTATCGTTATCATTGTCCATTATTAGCTTTAATATTCAGCCTCACGTTGGGCACCAAATTGCACCCGTCACTCTTTGTGTGTGTACTATGCTATTTGCATATGTCGTTTAATTAATTACAGAGTGATTATAATTAAATATTTTTCAATATGTTTGTTTATCTTATCTCAGGGTCGTTTTTATTATTAGGGTCGGCGTAGGGCTCAAATTAAAGCGGTCAGGGGCATAACCATATAAAATTTATTGAACAATGATTCGTAGGAAAGAATAGCAACTAATTAATTTATAACATCAAAATTCACCAATTATTGACAATTATTCTAGATTTCAAGGTTAACCTAAAATCTGTAAACAACAATTCCTTTCTCAAAAAGTTAACCACATAAAAATCTCTACTTGGGGTCCTCCGAAGTGACTCAGGATCACGTAGATGGCTCGTCCTCTCCTTTTGCGTTGCGGGCTCCTATGTTGCTCCTCTCCGAATAAGTTCGGTCTCTCCAAGTTCCCGAAGGCAATATCGTGGCTCTGCGCTATCACGGCGATACCAATTTTGCTAACGGCCACGCCCCAATTCAATGATTCCGACACGGAACTTGTTCTTCGACGATCCCCAGTCGGATAAAATTTATGCCTGAAGCTTTTCGCACTGCGGCAGCTCCAACCTCGGCCTACTAAAAACTTTCCTTAAGGCCCTTTGTACCACGACGACAAATTCGGCTTAAGGCCCCGTCCCTGCTCCTACACGGAGTCGACTCGTCGACTCTGGACGACTCTGGGCGACTCTCCACGACTGACTACGACTGACAAATTCGGCTTAAGGCCCCGTCCCTGCTCCTACACGGAGTCGACTCGTCGACTCTGGGCGACTCTCCACGACTGACAAATTCGGCTTAAGGCCCCGTCCCTGCTCCTACACGGAGTCTACTCTGGGCGACTCTCCACGACTGACAAATTCGGCTTAAGGCCCCGTCCCTGCTCCTACACGGAGTCTACTCTGGACGACTCTCCACGACTGACTACGCAACGAAGCCTCTGTCTCAGGCCCGCTCATGCGCGCCCCTCGGTGAATTTTGGAACTAAGTCTTCGCGCGCTGTGATTTGGTTGGACGACAGTTTTGCATGGCAACCGTCTTGCCCAATAGGATCGTATTTCTAGCCTCACGGCAGAACGACAAGCCTCGCAACGGGGTTTATGAGTTCCCTCCCCTTGCATCATGTTTTGAACTCGTCCGATTTCACAACCGTGACTGAGCCATTTTTCCCGCCATACGGCCTATTGTGCAATCTATATTTAATATTATTCTTTTATTTGTTTTTACTAATTTAACAATTCATTGGTATTAAACAATTAAATTGTGTTAATGTTTCTTCTATTTAATTGTTTGGTTATTTAATTTCGGATAATTATTATTATTTATTACTTTGACCCCGCTACACTATTCCCGACGATGAATATGAAAACAGTTTTTAGATTGTCACAAAACTAGTGGATTAGCTCCTCCAAGCACCTCTCCTCTTCTTTCACGAATGATCATGCACATCCATCTTAATTATTATCGCGTTTTTTTCAGTAGCAAAAAGTAAATAAATTAAGCTACTTTGCAGCCTATATTAAAGTTACAAAAATGAATGTTTTAAAGAATTTTCCTAATGTACTCAGTGACGGAATATGGGAACCGTCATGATACAATAGCCCCAAGCGTCAGAAGAGCACATCCTCCTGAACGTATTGTGTCGCCGGAACAGGAAGCTGACGACGTCCGACAAAACTGTTTCCTTCCGGTCGAGGGTATTTTCCTCTACATTTTCACCCTCAGGAGTCTGTTCCAATTTGATTAACAATTTGAATTAACTTTCTATATAAGGCTATAGTTTTGTAGGTAGAATATTTATTAATGAATTAATAACTAAATGAAAGTTACGTTACAAATAAGTTACACGAACGTATCACATTAAGTCGTTGTCGAATGATGAACTGCTCCCATTTATAAATAAACATTAAACATATATTTTTTCCTAAAACTGTTGTCAAAAGTGTAAGTTTGTTCCCTACAATTCAATCGTAAAACATATGTTTATAAGTGAGCGGCACATTTGCTATCCTACATAAAATATTTATCAGCCACTGCTTTATATAATTTGGTGCCATATAATACATAGAAATACCATAAAAAGTGCTTTGTACTAGAGATAAATACATTATCTCTTTACGTTGAGAGGAAAGAATCTGCCTAGCCTATAATATTTATACATAAAAATTCTTAAAATATTAGAGATTGCTGTAAGCTAAGTGTAAAATTTCATATTAGCATCTTCTCTCTCACAGGATTTATCATTGCCATTCCAGTGTGCTAAAAAAGGTTTTGGATTCCTACTTATTTAAACCAGGACAAATTATCTTTCGAGATAAGTTTAATAGAGATAAGTTAGTTCGAGATAAGTGGTTTGTTAAAATAGTCTGCTAGTTAATAGTTTGTAAATGCAATTTATAATGTTTTATTCGGACTATTAATTTAATAAAATATGATATGTGTTAGATTAACATATGTATAAGGATTGCGGACGTTATTGGAGGCAATACGGCTGTGCGACGCGTGACTGGGACCTGCCTGATACTCAGAATCGTAGTAAGCGAGGAGGACGTACCCCGGACAGAACAACCAATATCGTATAGATTCAATATGATATGTGTTAGATTAACATATTGCGGACGTTATTGGAGGCAATACGGCTGTGCGACGCGTGACTGGGACCTGCCTGATACTCAGAGTCGTAGTAAGCGAGGAGGACGTACCCCGGACAGAACAACCAATATCGTATAGATTCAATATGATATGTGTTAGATTAACATATTGCGGACGTTATTGGAGGCAATACGGCTGTGCGACGCGTGACTGGGACCTGCCTGATACTCAGAATCGTAGTAAGCGAGGAGGACGTACCCCGGACAGAACAACCAATATCGTATAGATTCAATATGATATGTGTTAGATTAACATATTGCGGACGTTATTGGAGGCAATACGGCTGTGCGACGCGTGACTGGGACCTGCCTGATACTCAGAATCGTAGTAAGCGAGGAGGACGTACCCCGGACAGAACAACCAATATCGTATAGATTCAATATGATATGTGTTAGATTAACATATTGCGGACGTTATTGGAGGCAATACGGCTGTGCGACGCGTGACTGGGACCTGCCTGATACTCAGAGTCGTAGTAAGCGAGGAGGACGTACCCCGGACAGAACAACCAATATCGTATAGATTCAATATGATATGTGTTAGATTAACATATTGCGGACGTTATTGGAGGCAATACGGCTGTGCGACGCGTGACTGGGACCTGCCTGATACTCAGAATCGTAGTAAGCGAGGAGGACGTACCCCGGACAGAACAACCAATATCGTATAGATTCAATATGATATAAAGACTTAGTTTACTACTAGTTTACATCACATTATTTAAGGGGAGAAGGCTATGTGTCAGTTTAACTAATACCATTTATTTGTATAATCGTTTCCACGGAGAGCATCACTTGTGGTCAGCTGGTATGGCAGCGGACCGGCAATGTGGACATAACCATCTGCTTCATCACATTCCGCCTCACATCATCCGACATGAGCAGCGGCTCTGTCGACAAAATAATGTTAGGGATATTCAACTGTCATTAAAGTATGCGTTGCTTACTTGCTTTAAAAATTTCTTAAAAATCACACATACTCGTATGCAATAGCTTTTGCTATTATCATATGAAATGGCAGCCTATGCAGATTGCTATTTTAAGCAAGGTATGAAAGAGAAATCCGAGTGAAATCCGATAGTGTTCAGATTTTATAGTGTTGTTATTGATTAAGGCCAACATGTTCCTTAGGCATGATTGTTAATAATTAATTACCCTACAGCCGATGGCATCTAAGGGACCTACAGTTTAAACACGGGGTCCGAAGCAGTCTTGCCTCTGAGTTACGAACTGATCTAATTATGAGGATGGTCTTTGTGGATGAACTCAATATTCTAGAACTTATCAGTGCGGACTTTAATCCACACCAGGGAATATCACATCCACCGACCACCGCTCATAACTATCCATAATGTAAGGATTGTGGTATAGAATAGTTAAATAGCTCCTTTTGCAACAAACTTTTCATCTCTGTGAATTTTCTATATTTACTTACTTACCTATATCACGCTGTATTTATGGCTTAGTAATACATTTAAACAGGTAATTTCATAGTAGTGTGACGAAATATTTATTTATGTATTAACAGTGAAAAGTGCGTCTTTATCGCTCGAGCCTAAGAAGTTAACGCGCGAAAATCGCTTGTGCTAAATTACCACGCTCCGCTACAAGTCGCACAGTAATTATTTGGCTCGAGCGGTAAAGAAGATTTTCACGGGAATTACATACAACATTTTTCCTACATATGCATGTTCAACAAATAAAATTTGGACTTTTAGAGAAAAAATTCTCTAATCCATTACAGAATAGCTGAAAAAGATGTTTGTATACAGCCAGTTTATTCAATTTAAATTGGTATTCCTGAATAAACAGTACGACCAACTTAAATGTTTGATAAATTACACCACATAGCTATTAATATGCGCACTGTTTTATACTTTATCGTTTTTTTTGGTTGGAAACATTGGTGTACAAAAATAAATTACTTCAATAGCCGTGTGAAAAGAAAATGACTTTTTGAAAAGTCATTAATTCGTTCATTTACTTAGTTCATTTACGTGGAGCAAAAATACCTGCTAACAAATAAGGTGGAGGATAAGGAATTATATAAAAAAAATCAAAAGAACTTATGACCTAGAAATTAAGAAACAAAAATTAACCCTTTCAGTGCCAAAGTCCGTATATACGGACGTCGGCAAAATGTGCAAGAAGATCCAGCGTCCGTATATACGGACGTCCAAAAAAATTAATTAAAAAAATTTTATATTTTTATTTTTCAAAATTTTTTTATATTTGTGTTTAGGATATAAAGAGCACATTAAATATAGTTATTTAGGTTAAAATGTTATTCTCAGTATTTTTGACTGCAGTCCACATCAACTTCTGTTGTTTGTTTACTTGTTTAGGTAGCAGCGAGACTTAAGAAGTTTGATATTATTAATATTGTTTCTTTAGTTTCTTTTGTAAATTAAGTGTATTGTCAATGATAAAACAATGCTTAGAGTGTTAAAAAGGTGATAGTAATTTTTCCATGAGTAATTTGAGTGGGAGTGAGTAGTTGTCAAGTTTAGGCTTTGACAACATGGACAGTGATCCAGATTTTGATCCTGATAATCAAAAACTCTTAAAAGTAATAATCAGAATAGTTTGAATCATTTTATTCATTTACTCAGCTATAGAACAAGTTCAAATTTCATATCTAATGTAAAATATTTTCAAGTGTGATTAATAGTTTTAGTAACTTATGGAAAACCAAAACTCACGATATTTTCTAAAATAATAAGAATATAATTAGTATATTACAAAAACTTTATTTTTGAAGATAAATGTCAAACTTTTTGCATTTATGTACAAAACTAAGTATAGTTCAACAAAAATACTCAATTTTAAGCATGAGGAATTTTCTACTGGCAAGTTTTTTACTTCAAACTGAAAAATTTATTATAAAATATTAATTAAGTCATCGTATTTGATAATTTATTATATGAATAAAAATATTAAGTATATTTATTTTATCTGTTACATTTACCTGACTTACTTATGAACAAAACAAAACCAAAAGTATCCATTTTCATCAATAAATAATAAAACAATGACATGTTTTTCTCAAACAGCTAAAAACTGCTCATTTTAACCTGGCATCTCTTGCATACGCTATGGGAGTAACACCTGGCACTGAAAGGGTTTTAAATGCAATAGTGGAAAAAATGCACCAAAAAAACTGGGAGATATGGAATAAAGTGAACGAGGAGTGAAACCTAAACAGTAAGAAAAAAGAAATGATTACCTTGATTGAAAACGGAAAGAAAAACAAAGACCCCAAAAATATGTGATCTTCTCAACCAGCACTTTTTTACTCTCGGACAGGTGTCCCAAGACGCTGCAAGATCAGCATTAGATATAGGCCGAATAAGGACTAGGCCTAACCTCACAGAAAACCACGATAATACTGACTATCTCTCAAATTAAAAAAAAAAATAACAAAAAATAATTGGAGCAAATATTTACTAGCCTACCACCAAAAAACTCATTGGGGTTGGATCAGATCACAGATAAAATGATAAAATACTGCAAAAAATGAAGTCATTATGCCTCTCTAACATATAATAGATGCATCCATAGAACAATCAAAGTTCCCAAAATCCGCCAAAATAGCACTAGTTTATCCAAAATACAATACCCCCGTCGCAGCAGACCTGCGTACTCAGCGAATTTCCAAATCAACAATATAATAATAAAAATATTTGACAAGTTTTATAAAAATCTGTCCATAAACATGAGAATTATTTGCCTATTCTCCATAAGATTAACATGGGAAAGAGTGTGCAGGTTTGCTGCTGTGAGGAATACTGAGAGCAGGCATTTATACCATCAAAAATTTTTATTTTTAACATTTATACAAACATTCATCAACATCTGTTCATAAATAAAGGGGTTTGCCCATTCTCCATATGATTAACATGGGAAAAGAGTATGCAGGTTTGCTGCCATGATAAATACATAAACTATGATTTTTAAGCATAAATGGATGAACCTCAACCACATGAAGCTAAATATAAAGTTTTATCCAAAAGTATTGGTTAATAAGTGAAATATTAATTTTTCCTTATCCTCCATAAGATTTAACATTGGAGCCCCAAAATACAACGTACTGTGTTTAGATTTTTTAATATCTCGGTAACCGTTGGAGATAGAGAAAAACTTTAAGGAACTTAATTGTGTAGTTTTTTAAGCTGATTCTAATGGTGAAATATAAAATTAGAAATTTTTAAAAATTACATGTAAAAAACGCAAAAACCCCATTTTGGGGTACAAAACCCCCCCAAACTACCCGTTCCCATTGACCGATATGTCTGGTTTACGAACTCGTGAGCATTTGTAAATACAACGTCTCTACAAATTTGGTCTTGATCGGACCATTTTTACGAGAGTTATCGTGTTCACAGACACATATATATATATATACATATATATATACATATATATATATATAAAAATTTTAACGACTGTTGTTTTTGGTCTCTGGGCACCTAAAGAAGAAAAAATAACATGGTCCCGGGCTTAAGTCTCGCCATGAGACCTACGGTAATAGCTTCTTCCCTAAGGGAAATTCGCTAAAAAGGGAAAAACATGTAAAGCAAATCACCTTCCAATATAAATCCTGCCTACCATCTCCATGTATATAGAAAAAGCTTTCTTTAACCAGTTTATATATTTTCTGGAACAAAAAAATCAATTCTCACTATGGATCTCATGGATCCACCATCTCAACATGGATTCAGACATGGAAAATAAACAAACACAGCGCTTGGAAATCTATGTGAGGAAGTAAGCAAATCATGGGAGAAAAACCAACACACAAAACAGGTATATTACAAGACATCGAAAATGCGTTTGATAGTTTAAATAGGGAAATACTTATCGAAAACTCCAACAGTTAAACATATCCCATAATGCTCTAAAATGGCTTCAAAACAATTTATCAAACAGAAAACAACTGGTAAAAATAGAATATACAATAAACAATCATGAAATAAAATTCAGATCTTGACTTCAAGACACCTACCAAGGAATTCCACAAGGTTCAATACTAGGCCCAGTCCTTTTTCTCATATATATAAACTCATTTCCAGATAGTCTACCAAATGATAGCTCCTGCATAATGTTTGCAGATGACACTACTATTATGGCACCTGTAACCCTGGACAATCAAAAATCTAAAACAGAATAAATTCTACAATTATCTACAGCCACTTGCAATACAATAGACCTAAAAAAAATCAAACCAAAAACTGTAATTGTCAACTTTAAAGCACATACGACAACCAAGAAATAGAAGTCAACCCTATCACAGATCAAGACACTACAAAATTCTTTGGAATTACCCTAAATAGTAAACTTACATGGCATAACCACCTGGAAATCCTCCACAAAAAGCTATCTCAAGTACTGTATGCTCTAAAAAGGATTTGAACAATAACAATTGAAAAATCGCACCTACAGCATAAGTGATGCTGTAGGTGCGAATAAGTGAAAACACTTTAAAAAATATTAATACTTAAAAAAAGCTATAATAATCCTGAAGCAAACCGGACCACAAGAACACTGTAGAACCCTCTTCATCTCCCACCAAATTCTCACTGAAATATCCTATATAAAATACCTACATAAAATCATAATCTTCACCAAATCCAGCCCCCCTTAATTTAGAACTGAGTGCCACAACTACAAATTACGGGCTAAATCAGAATTTAACTTAAATCAACACAGACTTTCTAAAACTAGTAAAACCCCAAACTACATGGATATAAAAATGTTTGATATACTACCAAGGGAACTCAAAGATATAAACGACTTCGATAAATTTAAAAAGCAGCTAAAACAATATTTTCTAAACCGACCATATTACAAAATCTCAGAATCTTTAGAAGAACATAAATACGTAGTGCTCACTCACACACATACCACACATGCATTTATACACACTTGAAGAAAGAAGAAGGAAGAGAGAAAAATGACGATTTCCCTTTCTCTTAGGACTGCGGAGAAGACAACGATGGTAAATGGTAAATAAAATATATCACACATTGTTCAAAACACTGTATTGGCCAAACATTGAATTCCCTTAGACTTCGTCTGTCTATTCATCGTTTGGAGTGGAACATGAAGATGGATAAAAACCTATTTTTACTCACGCTTCTTACTACAACCAACAGTTGAAGGCTAAGCTAAAGCTGCAACTTATTCCCGACCAAGTCAGTGAAGGGAGGTCTGATGAAAAAAGGAGGTCTGATTTTCAGGCCACTGTCGAAGTCACTTGGTTCCGGTGCTTAGATATAGTATTTTTAATTACGGGCGCCACCCTATTAACTGTTAGAAATTTGCCACTAAAATTTGAAACGGTGACGTAATTTGGGAAGTGACGTCATAGTTTGGTTATAAGAACAGCTATTTGGATGAGCTGAAAACATTCCTTTTGTCACATCCATGATCTAACCTATTTCCCACAGGAAAGTAATATAAACATTTTTGTCTCTGCAACCTACTTTCATCACGTTATAGGGTTTCATTGTTTAGTTCTATTTCTTATTATCTGTTTGTTAGTATTGTTATTATTATTATTTAGTTATTATTTTAAAATGCATAAACCAATTTAAATGGATTGGCACAACATTATGTTGTCAGTGCATGTATCAAGTAGTGTATTTTGTGTTGTTTTTTATATCAATACATGTATTTCAGACAATGACTAAGTTACGACTCGGTCATATTTTCATAGATTGTAGTATTTTATTTGTATGTTTTCTACCGTTATTTTTGTGAAAAGTAAAAAAACTAATTTGAATTTGAACTGTGTTCATATTTAAATTTTCTAAGCGTATGAGATTATTCGTGTTCTGTTAAAGAAATGTAGAAATCAAAAATATTGTCTAGCTGTGTTGACTGCAGGGAGTTCACAAAGCTGTTGAAGAAATGTAGAAATGTAGATATATGGTCTGGTTGTATTGACTGTAGTGAGTTCAAATAGCTGTTGCTTAAAAGTGATAGATAGGTTGTTGTAGTATATGGTTCAATGGGTTTATTACTGTAGACAAAAAAGGTATTGTAAATCAGGTAGATATGTGATATGTGAATCAGGTAGATGGTATATAGATATGTGTAACTTAAACGGTTGATACACATTCGCTACTAAAAGTTTACTAATGTAAGGAAGGAAAGCAGATAACAGCTATCAGAGTTGGAGACAGACGGAGGGTTACAATGACTGATGACGCGTCACGTTAAATGGATCTATTTATACGTTATTAGTCTTTACTATTTCCTTCACAGGGATGTTTATCTAATATTTGAATTTCATTACCTCAGTGAAAACTCATAACAGGTTCAACATATTGAGACATTTATAATTCATCACTAGTTATATTTATAGTTTTTGTTTACTTTATTTGTATAATTTTCACTCATTTGCAGATTTGTGATTGATTTAAATTGATGGATTGACTATTGTTAATTTAGCAAGTAGTTTAGTACCTAGTATGGTTCCTTAAATTGTCATTACAAATTTTAGTCCGTTTAATCGTACATAAAATATTTATAGCTTGCTCAAAATAGATATACAGTACATATATGTCCGTATATCACCTGCAACCTAATAGTTAGAAATACCCCCGTCGCAGCAGACCTGCGTACTCAGCGAATTTCCAAATCAATAATATAATAATAATAATATATGACAAGTTTGGTCAAAATCTGTCGATAAACATGAGAATTTTTGCCTATTCTCCATAAGATTAAAATGGGAAAGAGTGAGTAGGTTTGCTGCTGTGAGGAACACTGAAAGTAGCCATTTATACCATCAAAAATTTTATTTTTAACATTTATACCAACTTTCATCAACATATGTCCATAAATATAGGAGTTTGCCTAATCTCCATATGATTAACATGGGAAAAGAGTATGCAGGTTTGCTGCCATGATAAACACATAAACTATAATTGTTTAGCACAAATGTATGGATCTCAACCACATGAAGCTAAATATCAAGTTTCATCCAAAAATATTAGATAATAAGCGAAAAACTAATTTTTTTTAATCCTCCATAAGATTAACATTGGAGCCTCAAAAATACAACGTACTGTGTTTAGATTTTTTTATATCTACCGGTAACCGTTGAAGATAGAGAAAAACTTTAAGGAACTTAATTGTGTAGTTTTTTAAGCTGGTTCCAATGGTGAAATATAAAATTAGAAATTTTTAGAAATTACATGTGAAAAACGCAAAAAAACCCATTTTGGGGTACAAAACCCCTCCAAACTACCCGTTCCCATTGACCGATATGTCTGGTTTACAAACTCGTCCGAGAATTTGTAGGAGTACACGTCTCTACCAAATTTGGTCTCGATCGGACCATTTTTACGAGAGTTATCGTGTTCACAGACACACACACACACACACACACACACACATATATATATAAATTTTAACGACTATTGTTTTTGGTCTCTGGGCACCTAAAGAAGAAAAAATAACATGGTCTCGGGCTTAACTCTTGCCATGAGACCTACGGTAATAGCTTCTTCCCTATGGGAAATTTGCTAAAATGATTATGAATTTCCTAAAGTCGAAGCAATCCCCAAAATCTTACTAATAATGTTCATTCCTGGACCCTCTTGCATTTAATCTTCATACTCAAGAATTTTCCTGTCGAAGGGGATTTCTGTAAGATTGGATTTGGTAATATTGAGTTTGCAAGGGTTCCCTTATGATATAGGGTTTTCTCGATACTTTTCTGGAAATATTATACCCTTGTATCGCCAAAAATAATATTTAACACAAGAATAATGCTTGACTAAATCATTTGGACGTTAATAAACCTAATAATAATATCATTATAGTTTGAATACAGTTTCTACAACGCCATATAAATCCATTCGCCTGGCACAAATTTTAGCCAAAAACTTTTAATTTACAATCTCAATTATTTAATGAAGGTACATTTTCTATTATTCTGCTGGTTAAACTATAGAAGATGAAACTTAAAACGTAATGAAATAACTAAATCAATATTATTATCATCTTAAATGTTTCATAGTACAGTAATCAATATTGGAAATCATGCAATCCTGCCTCAATTTCTAATATAGGTTCATAATTAAAAAAATATCATTTTGGTATACTTGTGATTTTACAACAAAATCAAGAAAAACTATAATTCACTGAGTTCATTTGACGAAAGAAGTAAGATGAAACGTTACCTCACAACTTTTATCTACCCCTCCACACCAAACGGAGATATAGAACAATCTTGTGTTCATCTACCATGGCTGGGATGGACTGCCAATTCAGGTAGGGCTCGCCAATAACTGCCAAAAGATGAACTGAGATGAATGGTTTATAAAAATGATTTTTATGGTTGATAGTTATTTTTGTTTATACTTAGTGTTGTGTTTTAGTTCGACATGTCCAGGTTATAGTAACACTTTTTAATGTACGTTATTCAAGAGTAAAAATGCTCCACCAGGAAGGTGCCCGACTTAATATGATGACACTTAAGTCAAACAATTAAATAATCTAGTGTGTGCGAAATTCCGTAAAACTGTCACGGGCCGTGAAAAAAGTGTTGGCATATCTTTGGATGGTGCAAGTTTGACTTAACAGCTAAACATCCATCAATTTGTCTCAAATCTAGCTCAACATTTGATAAAGAAATTGCAAAATAAATCATCGGATAACTTTTAGTCAGAAACCTCTTGAACAAGCAAATGCTATTAAGATTTTTACTGCGGACAATTTCCATGATGATTAGTCAAACAGAGTTTCATGACGTTTTGAGCGAGGTGATAGAGCCTAATCAGAGCCTGATAGAGCGAGCTAATCATGAAATAAAAAACCTGATAGACCTATATTGACTGTGTTCAAGTTTTAATTATTAAAATAATTTTATTCCTGGCTCTAGTGTCACCGAGTTCCAGGGATACGTCCCCTGTCAATCACCAATTCAGTGTTTGTAATTTTTTTACTGCTTTATACATTTTTTTCAATTTTAAAACCGGCTTAGTCCTGAATATGTACTGATCTTGTTATCTTAAGTTGTACCTCACCTGAGGATGGGATCAGATTCCAGATCCTGAAGCTTACGAATTTCATGAAAATGATTATTATGGATGGCAAAAGCGCCCAAACTATTGAAACCAAAAGCCCACAAACCCAAATAAGGCAAATAAAGCTCTCAGGTTCCAATTCAATGTCAAAGTGATGAAGGTGAATCAATTTAGATGCCAACCTCCTCTGCAAGTTCCTTGGCAGTTAATCGGTGCTTTGCACTCACTGGGACATTCACTTTTCTGACATGGGTGTTATGATCAACTTCAGTCGAATGGCGTGATGTTCCAGGTTGCTCAGAGAATCATACTCCAAGGCATGATTCAAAAGCTAAAATGTTTCCCTAGTATCGTGTGAATTGTACAATGTTGTACAATCTTCGCTTTCGAATATCGCACAATACAAAAATCGTCTCAGAACCTAAACACGTCATGACTAACAAATGAAACTATGAAGATACATGTGTTTTCCAAGGTAAAGACGCAAAACACTGTTGTCAACCACGCGTTAGTAAATACCAACGTTAACACTTTGGTATATATATATATACCATATATGTGTGTGTCTGTGAACACGATAACTCTCGTAAAAATGGTCCGATCGAGACCAAATTTGGTAGAGACGTGTATTCCTACAAATGCTCGGACGAGTTCGTAAACTAGAGTGCTGACCGTAATATTACAGAAGCTATATAAAATGCTGCGAGTTTTTTCCTTATTTTTAAAAATTCATAGAATAAAAACTCTACATAATAAAAGCTGGTATATGCACGGTTTTGAGAGAGTCAAATATATAATCTTTAATGGTATATAATACATCGATACTAAAAAAAAAGTTCTTACTCTGCTCCTTTATAGAACAAAGTAGGTACTGTTTGTGAAAAAAATAGCTAAAATCCTTTATCTTCACTTTTACTGTTTATAACTTGCAAAAAACTAACAAAATTAGTTGAGGGAATCAACAAAGGTGTACATGGAAACTCCGATACTTAATTTGTATTTTTTGTACCAGATTATAACCATCCTTCCTTTTAGCGAATTTCCCATAGGGAAGAAGCTATTACCGTAGGTCTCATGGTAAGACTTAAGCCGGGGACCATGTTATTTTTGTTTCTTCTTTAGGTGCCTAGAGACCAAAAACAATAGTCGTTAAAATTTATATATATATATATATGTGTGTGTGTGTGTGTGTGTGTGTGTGTGTGTCTGTGAACACGATAACTCTCGTAAAAATGGTCCGATCGAGACCAAATTTGGTAGAGACGTGTATTCCTACAAATGCTCGGACGAGTTCGTAAACTAGACATATCGGTCAATGGGAACGGGTAGTTTGGGGGGGTTTTGTATCCCAAAATAGGTTTTTTTGTGTTTTCCACATGTAATTTTTAAAAGTTTCTAATTTTATATTTCACCATTGGAATCAGCTTAAAAAACTACACAATTAAGTTCCTTAAAGTTTTTTTCTATCTACAACGGTTACCGAGATATTAAAAAATCTAAACAAAGTACGTTGTATTGTGAAGCTCCAATGTTAATCTTATGGAGGATAGGGAAAAACTAATATTTCCCATACTAATCAATATTTTTGGATAAAACTTGATATTTAGCTTCATTTGGTTGAGATCTATTCATTTATGCTTAAAAATCATAGTTTATGTGTTTATCATGGCAGCAAACCTGCATACTCTTTTTCCATGTTAATCATATAAGGAATAGGCAAAGTCCTTTATTTATGGACAGATGTTGATGAAAGTTGGTATAAATGTTAAAAATAAAAATTGTTTATGGTAGAAATGCCTACTTTCAGTGTTCCTCACAGCAGCGAACCTGCACACTCTTTCCTATGTTAATCTTATGGATGATAGGCAAATAATTCTCATGTTTATTGACAGATTTTTATAAAACTTGTCAAATATTATTATTATATTATTGGTTTGAAAATTCGCTGAGTACGCAGGTCTGCTGCGATGGGGGTGTTATATTTTATTCTTTCCTTTTATACTTTTAACACTGACGCCAATTGATCATATTTTCACATCTAAAGTCTACTACCAAGTTTTATTTTTTTATTTTGTGTATTTCTACGCCAGGGGCATTTTTTAAAGTTTTGATAGGGAACGGTCCAAACCCCGGTCTTGTTACTACCTAACGTCGACATGTTGTTAGGAAGCATCATTAATTAATAGCCCAATGAATGGAAACTGGGTCTAGATTCGACCCTTGCGGGATTCGATCCGGTGACCTTATAACCACCAGGTATTGTAACCACTACACCATCCAGCCAGTTATACGTATTGTAGATATATAACAAAATTTATCAAAATCAATTTATTGGTAATAGTGAATGAAATTTATCTTCTTAATGTTAAAGCAACCTCACCAAATAGCCTGTATTATATTTTTATTGTTATCAGCAGCATCATGTTCAGCTAGATATCGTATCTGATGTTGTTGGTGATATCACCTTTATGCACCAGGTAATGTAGCATCCAGCTAAGTGATATATGACAAATTTATGCACTTCAGCTAATGGTGATATCGGTGAGCAGCGTCTGTCATGCACTTCAGCTAATGGTGATATGGTGCAGCGTCTGTCATGCACTTCAGCTAATGGTGATATCGGTGAGCAGCGTCTGTCATGCACTTCAGCTAATGGTGATATCGGTGAGCAGTGACTGTCATGCACTTCAGCTAATGGTGATATCGGTGAGCAGCGTCTGTCATGCACTTCAGCTAATGGTGATATCGGTGAGCAGCGTCTGTCATGTACTTCAGCTAATGGTGATATCAGTGAGCAGCGTCTGTCATGCACTTCAGCTAATGGTGATATCGGTGAGCAGCGTCTGTCATGCGCTTCAACTAATGGTGATATAGGTGAGCAGCGTCTGTCATGCACTTCAGCTAATGGTGATATCGGTGAGCAGTGACTGTCATGCACTTCAGCTAATGGTGATATCGGTGAGCAGTGACTGTCATGCACTTCAGCTAATGGTGATATCGGTGAGCAGCGTCTGTCATGCACTTCAGCTAATGGTGATATCGGTGAGCAGCGTCTGTCATGCACTTCAGCTAATGGTGATATAGGTGAGCAGTGACTGTCATGCACTTCAGCTAATGGTGATATCGGTGAGCAGCGTCTGTCATGCACTTCAGCTAATGGTGATATAGGTGAGCAGTGACTGTCATGCACTTCAGCTAATGGTGATATCGGTGAGCAGTGACTGTCATGCACTTCAGCTAATAGTGATATCGGTGGACATTGGCTGTCCTGCACTTCAGCTAATGGTGATATCGGTGAGCAGTGACTGTTCTGCACTTCAACTAATGGTGATATCGGTAAGCAGCGACTGTCCTGCACTTCACCTAAATGTGATATAGGTGAGCAGCGTCTGTCATGCACTTCAGCTAATGGTGATATCGGTGAGCAGTGACTGTCATGCACTTCAGCTAATGGTGATATAGGTGAGCAGTGACTGTCATGCACTTCAGCTAATGGTGATATCGGTGAGCAGTGACTGTCATGCACTTCAGCTAATGGTGATATAGGTGAGCAGTGACTGTCATGCATTTCAGCTAATGGTGATATAGGTGAGCAGTGACTGTCATGCACCAGCTAATAGTGATATCGGTGGACATTGGCTGTCCTGCACTTCAGCTAATGGTGATATAGGTGAGCAGCAACTGTCCTGCGCTTAAGCTAATGGTGATATAGGTGAGCAGTGACTGTCATGCACTTCAGCTAATGGTGATATATGTGAGCAGTGACTGTCATGCACTTCAGCTAATGGTGATATAGGGGAGCAGTGACTGTCATGCACTTCAGCTAATGGTGATATAGGGGAGCAGTGACTGTCATGAACTTCAGCTAATGGTGATTAGGTGAACACTGAACAGGTTTAACAAGACCAGAGTAATCTGCTCACTGGTTTAGTAATATTACTGTAGAAATGATAACGATGACGTCATGATTGTGTTGCGGGTAGCCGCAGGGATTGGTTAGGCTCTATGCAATGGTAATCACCAGACCGAGCCTTTATCATGTTTTAGTCCTCATAAACGTTGCGAAAAACCATTACTTGATGAAAATAAAACATAGAAATAAAATATTCATAAAATTAAAAATAAATATTATGAAAAAAAATAATATTGAGAAAAGGACAGACCTACTAGAATTATAAATAAGTTTAATATTTAAAATAAATAAATAAATTTTCTTCTCTTTAGATAATTTTATTTATAGCATAAATAAATTACGTGTGTTTACTGTTTATAGTTACGTATAATTAATTACAATACAATTAATTTAATAACAAAATCAAATGTTTATGTTTTTTTTAATTAACAAATTGTGTGTATTAATTTGTAATTCTAAGGGCTGTGATTTTTGTAATTTTAAATTAAATACTATAACAGCCTAAATAGGTACATATATGATATATATGGTTTGCCTTCATAATAGCAAATGCTATAGGAACTAAATAAAATTTTCTTTTATTTAGAACTGTTTTCATTATATAATACAATGGTTTTCAAAACAACTAGTATAAATTCACAAAAAAAACCAAATTAATTATAAATACTTAATAAAATAGAATACATCAAAAAGTAAAATTCTACTCTATTGGTCTTAGATTAACATTTAAATCACCGCTCTTTAATTTTTCATATAACTTACAATTTTTCTAGAAATTGTTTTTTTTATTTTCTTACATGTCCGATCCTGGACTCCAACGAGTTATAATAAAATAATAATTTTTGGCGCGAAATAAGGAAAACCTCTCCAGACAGACTCACAGCGCACACGAGGAACCTCCTTCATGTCGTTCTGGCTGGCTTTGATCCGACCTTCGATCTTGGAGTACAAGGAAGGTTTTTAGGAGCCACGAGGTGAAACTCATTATTTTTGAATTGTTGTTGATTAGTTTTATTATCATGAATAGCCCCTAGAGTTGTTGTTAACGATTTATGAGACGCAAAAAGTGTAACGGAAGCGACGTCATATGGTTATGAGGACAGCTGTTTAGAGGAACTGAAAACATTCCCTCTAGACACATCTATGATCTAAGCTATTTCCCAGGGAAGTAAATAAAATTTTTATAAGGAAATTGTATCAAAAACATTCCACAGATGGCATTTAGCAATATCCAAAAACCCTTGTACACATATCAGTGTATATTCTTAACATAATTATTACATTCAAGCCTGGGGAGTTAAATCACCAACTGTAGACGGAAGCCTTCAAAGGTGTCCAACCTATTCGTCTTGGCAACACCTGCTACCAAAACAGGAACGAATGCTACCAAACAGGATTTTTGCTGTTTGAAATAAACTTTTTGTTACAATTTTAAGAATAGCTTTCAATATACTTGTGTGAATTCTTCTTTATATCTTTATTGATAATACTTTAATTATATTTTAACCATAAAATACGGCGTTAAGGAGATTAAGTCCACCGACTCGGTAGTCGGTAGTCCATTAAGTCAAATGTGTCCAAAACCAAAATCAAAAGTGTAATTAGAAACCAACGGTGGCAGACTACTGTCAGATCATGAGTGGTCATCTGTCTAGGTCTTGTGACAAACATTTAATAGTAAAACTAATAGATACTACTATTTCTGGAATTGAAATTTTAAAATTGCATTTCCACCATTTGGAAAACTCAAGTGAAAATAATAATTTATTTAAGCCTTTATTTACACAAAATATGTCAAAAACTATGGAATGAAAAACTGACCACGGTTGTGAGTATAGTGGTTACCTAACATAAATAACCCACCTAAAAATACTTGAGTCCATTACATATTTTGCTCCATTTTACTATTTTGATGGCATAATAACACTGAGCCACGAACTGTGACGTTTATGCTCTAGAACTATACTCTCCACACAGTGGATGGATAAAAATTATCAGAAAAATAATAACAAAACTAAACAAATGAATTACAGATTTTATTGAGAAAAAACTAATTTTTAACTTTATAACAAAAGCCTCTTCAGTTAACAGATTCCTTTAATTTAAATGGTAGTTTATTGAAAAAATGGTCAACCATAGTTGAAGTAGTTTTAAAACAAGACTTGTTAAATTTAGGAGCTCTAAACATTCTACGGTTGATGTTGATCTAGTAGTATGAAAAAGATCGGTTGTACCAGTGTTGCCACTCGTAAGATAAAATGAACTCAAAACCTTTTTAAGGTATAAAAGTTTAATCAGATAAATCTTTAATTCGTAAAATAAAGGAAAAGAGCTGTCACGGATTGGTTTGTTTAAATGATTCTAAAAATACTATTTTGAAGCACTCGAAACTTTTTTATAAGGGTACCATCCTAACAAAAAGCGCCGTATTGTAATTTTGATTCGATTAAACTAAAATGCAACGCTTCTATTAAAATTTATGTATTACAAGTATCTATTAAATGGTATCAATTAAAATTAAGGAACAAAAATTCCGAAAAAAATAAAAGCTTTCTCATAGAAGACTTAATTTTTTTAAGCAAAATAGTGATTTCTTTGTCCCAGTTCAACTTTTGATCGAACGTGATCCCGAGATATATGAATTCATTTTCTTTACCAATAGATTCACATTTACAGATAATTTCACATGAATTCTAAGTACAGTAGCATATATTGATTCTAATGTTACTTCCAACAAACAAAGTAAACGAAACGGGAAGAAATTGTGCGATCTAAAGGTTTGTTCGTGCTTGTTAAGAAATGGAGGACTCGTAATATTTGTAACGCATGTTCAGATAAAGCAAGCGAGGGGATTCTGTAATCGCTAAAGGCTTTACCCAGATTAATGACACGGTCCATTGACATAAGTTTTATCTAGAGACAGATAAACATGTCATGTAGGCAGGCCATGGTTGGTCTGTTAATCCCTACGGCCCACACCACGTGTGGTCATATTACTGAAGATATACGATTATGTTTATCGATGTTTAATTGTGTATTTGATAAAGAAATTATCTAAAAATCCTTTTCACCTAACTTTGAAAAATGTGTTATAAATCATGTATTAATTTAATCTGCTAAAATGAGGGCAATGTTTCTAGCGATTTTCGAATATATGTTATACCCCTTAATTTTCTTTATGAGTTTTGTCTTGCCATATCATTGAAGACGCATTTAAAAACACCGATTAAAATCAACATGAAAGGTTTTAATTGACAGTTAAATCATTCCTAACATGTTTCAAATATACCTTCAAATTTACTGGAGAGTTTCAAAGAAAATTTGTAAATAATTTGTAACTCTAAATGTTTATGATTTGGAGCTATATGTATTGGAGGGATATGAGTTTCAAAAAAGAGAGGTAAATCTATCGGCGCGGCTAAAATATGGATTTTGGAAGAATTGAGGAAAGATGATATGATAGGCCATGTGAGGTATTGGGTAGGAGTATGTACGAGAAAGTAGAAACAGTTTATGAATACAGAAAAAAACATTTAGTTTTGAAACCATGTAAATGGATTGGAGGGTAATCAACTCTTGCAATCCAAAATGTGTACTTGAATGACTTCTACCCTTTGAGGAGCTTATCAAGGAAGAGGGAGGGATAGGACCATAGACGACATGGGCGCAGTTGGCATCTTGAGATAGAGGAGGCATAAAACAAGAAGGTGGTGAATATGGGCTGATTGAAAAATGCGAAAACTGGAGAATACACGGCGTGAGCTGTAGAAATCCACAACAATAACTTTATTGTTGAAAATTTTACTTGCGTGCTTTAAACTTTTAAATGCACTTTCTTTATTGATAATATCTGAATATTTTTTATTTTATGTTTAGCCCTATTATCATAACAACTGCAATAAAAAAAATGCAAAATGCATTCTCAATTATCATACTAACAATAAACATAAGAGAGGGTTAATCTAAATATCAAGTTTATTTTTTTAGAATTTTGCAGAATATTGAACAATTTTTCATATTTCTTGAAACTAGACTATCTAGGCTCTATCACTACCTCGTGTTACGGATATATAAGTAAAATCAAAACAAATCATGCTTTGTGAAGAAAATTATGATTAGTACATTATACCGAAATTCCGTTCTGCCCTTGATCCCAAGATATTGTAGACCCGGAGAGGCGATATAGTGGGGAATATAGGTACAAACCGGATAGGTGCAACACATAAAACATGTCATTGATCAAGGAATTATAGCACTATGAACTCAATATTTAGTATTTTATTGTGTATTTGGGCTACAAACTTTTGCTGGATATTGTTGATGGTGAAGTACAATATAGTTTAGTATAGTGCAAATCCACTTCATGTTTTGACGCTTTTAACACATTATTGTTCAGTTTTAAGTATTTTGAGATATTTATTAACTATAAACCAGTTTCTCTTAAGAGTTTTGAATTTCAAAAAAATGAAATCATATAACGGTGTTCTGCAATCAAATAAAAAATTATTATATTAAAATTTAATCTTAGTTAAAAATTATATAATTTCTATAAACTTTTATAGATAATTCTTTTTAACTAGTTTCAGTATTCCCATTATTTATTTATTTAAAATAAGGGGTTTTAAAATGTCGTTTATTACTACTGGTAAATTAAAAACCTTCCATTATATCATAAGACATAAGACATTCCTTTGCAACATTAAAAAGAGTATGGCTAGCCATGACAAACACAAATCTATCTTGGCGTAGATTCAACCAGATAATCCAATCTAAATTCAGAATGGGTTTCCAAATTCCTTTCATGACAAGGGATGGTTTAAGAATTGCTCATAATTGTTCAAAGAATTATAAACATCTATTTGGATTATCACGCTACAGAAGGTAAATTAAAAACTTTCCATTATATCATAAGACATAAGACATTCTTTTGCAACATTACAAAGAGTATGGCTAGCCATGACAATCACAAATCTATCTTGGCGTAGATTCAACCAGATAATCCAATCTAAATTTAGAATGGGTTTCCAAATTCCTTTCATAAGGGATGGTTTAAGAATTACTCATATTTGTCTAAAGAATTATAAACATCTCTTTGGATTATCACGCTACAGAAGAAAATATGCCTATTAGTATATATTTATTTTACAAAATAATATTGTATAGTAATTGAACATAGAATACTCACCAAACCAAACGGCTTATAGACCAATAGTTTGTAACTAAGCTACAGCGTGTTCGTAAATAAATATCTTTGACAACTGTTTCAAAAACTCTAACAGTTTTTACATTAAACAAGTGGACTGAAAAATCCTAACTGTTTATTTACTAGGTTTCTTAATTATTTTAAGCTTAAATAACAGTCTTTTAGCTCAGGTAAATTTTAATGAAGAAAATCTGTGAAAGTATCAAAGTTAAAAGGGTCATCGCTTTTCAGTCATCAGAACTCTCAAACTTTCTAAATAAATTAAATTCAGTTGAGTTAATGGGTTAGGCTGTCACAATGCCTTAAGCTGTACGTTGTGTTCAGCGAGGAAATCAATTACGTTAGAGATGTCGTCACTTCATGAATTAATGACTTTAATCAACCTTCGCCGGATCTGCGAGTTACGGAGGGATTGTTCTGTTGTTTTGCCTTTCTATAACCTTAAACAACCAAGGTTTAATTTTAATTTTTACCTCAATTTAAAATATCGCTGTCACTATTGTAAGTATTGAGGACTCACCAAATGGCAGGTTAGAGGTTACACGTTGGAGGGACACTAAGTAAATTTCCTAGTGTTTGTCACAATATAGCCTAAAAAATAACATTAACTTAAAACTAGTACAACTCATCGAAATATCTGTGTCAAATAAAAACTATAATAGAACTGTAAAGGTTGGTAATTGAAACAGACTGGTTCACTTGTAAACCTATATTTCATTCTTTAAATACAATTGTTTCACAAGAGTGATCAGAACAGGTGTTCACTAACCTGGATCTCAGAACAGACTGACGATGCTCTCCGTTGTAGATTAAAAGCCTGGTTCCACCTTTGATCTCTGGACTTCCTGGCTC
The DNA here is from genome assembly GCA_023375725.1 of Nephotettix cincticeps. Lineage (NCBI taxonomy): Eukaryota > Metazoa > Arthropoda > Insecta > Hemiptera > Cicadellidae > Nephotettix > Nephotettix cincticeps. The sequence goes on from CM041786.1 coordinate 65,770,068, forward strand.
TCTGACCCTTGATTTCCTTATTGTACTACGGCTAAACTTAAAGTATATTATACTGTATTATAAAATAATCATCTTCCTCCGACTTTTATCACTTTTAATACATACAAATTATAACCTCATAACAGTAATAAAATGTCAAACACTATTAAGAGCTCTAGGAGGCATTGCCCCCATTCCCATCCTCTCCGGCCATGGACTAACCTCAAATAAACTGAAGAAAATGGTTTGACGTAATAATAATATAACGTTCGTTTTATTAGGTTACTGTTAATTAAGTTAATAATAAAATTAGAGTTTTGAGTATTTATACTCTAACCATTATGCTCTATTCTAGTAGTATTCTAATAGTATTCTAGTAGTATTTTTCTGTTTTTGAATAAATTAATTGACTATTAAATATTAATTAGCTTTATAATTAAGTATATTTATGTGTTTGCTGTTTCATACCATAGGTATTTCAATAATAAATTGAAAATTATTATTGTGTTTATTTGACGTTAACTTTGATATAAAATGTTTTTATTAGTATTCATAAATATTATATGTTCATTGTCATTATGTTTAAGCTACAGGATATTGTTTCATGTCGGTTTATTTGTAGTTGACATGTATTGTAATTTAGTATATTTGTTCTTGTTATTTGTCATGTCATAGTCTTTGTCTTGTGTTCTTTTATAAATGTAATAAATTAAAAATATTCTCGTTAGAGCTCGTTACAGAATATTAATATTTCTGTAAAGAAATCCCCAAACCGACTTTATGTCTCGGGGACCCTATTTTCTGTACAGGGCTGCTTACTGTTGAAGTCAGTCTGGGTTTTAGTTATTAAGTTAGTAATTTCTGAAAGCCTATATATTGAAATCTATGTAATAATATGTACGTTATATAAAAATGTATTTATTTATTTATTTCTACTAATTTTAACTTTAATTAGTCAAAACTTGAATCGTTAGACTCTTGAACATGTTTTTTACCTCTAAATTTAACCTAAACATAATATAGAGGGTGTCACGTAAATCGGGGACTCGCTATGCATACACACTTTTAATGTAAAAATAAATCCAACATGTTTAGTAAAACATTGTTTTTATTTCGCTTTTGTTTAGCCAAAATTTACCATTATAGTTTTAACATAATTTTTAATTTCGTAACGGATTGATGTATTGGCTAAAAATTAAGAATTAATCTTTATAGGGTAAGTTTCTTGGTTTCGAAAGTTTGGAATTTGTTTTTTACGATGAAAATATTTGAAATGGTAACCATTACTACAACTAGTGCATTAACGGAAATTAGTTAAGATTGTAAAAAAGTCAGGATTAAAATACTACATTAATGTACGTTTATTAACAGCTATTACTGTTCAATTTTGAACAATAGTATTATGATAAAGTTCTTATTGTATTAATCTGTATTTTATTAACTTAAGTTTGTATTACCACTTTTTAAATTTAGTTTGGATATTTGTGAAAACCCTTAATATTGCAATAATGTTGTTAATTGACGATCGATTTTTACGTTTAAGGTAAACACCTATTAATGTTATTTAATAAACAATTTGTTTTGATATTATTTTATAAATCTACTAGTTTTCGCATAATATTTGAAAACTTTAATGGTTGCCATTTTGAAAACTTAAGTTGAAAACAATTAATTTTGTTATTGCCCTAAAGACGTGTAGTGCAAAGCTTTACAATAAATTTTAAGTAAGAAAATACATATATATACATTATTTATATATTATATAAATATTATATTATATATTTATATATTTTGTTTACCTGTTGTGGAATTAAAAACTATTTTTTCTAAAGGGGGTATCGGCTAAGCGAAACCGAAGTCTAAAAATTGAATAGTTTAATTTAGATTTGTGTTTACTTGTAGAGAGTGGTTGTGTGCAGCCAGTCCCGGATGCGGTGCCCTAACTAATAATTTAAATTCTGTTTATTACCCTTTAAAATAAACGGTATCAGTGGACTGAAACCTACTTTCTCCCTTGAGTAAATTTAAAACAACGATCTGTAATAAAACCATTATATTCTTTTAAGTTTACCTAAATATCATTTAAAAACTATTTATTGTTTCAAAAATAATCATACAATTTCTGAAAATAGCAACAAGTTCATAAAGTTCAATAACAAGGTTAAATTAATTGTTAGAACTTTATGGGGGGGGGTACCCCCTTACGATAATATAAAGCTTTTTAGTGTTTTTCATGTGACCTTACCAAGTTGTTTTACTAAGTTTCATGGAAACGGTTCAAAATAAGAAAGAAATTATTTTTTTATATTCACCATGAGAATAAAATCGGGTGCTCTCAGACCCTACAGTTACTATACTACGTTAATACTACGTATTAAAACTACGTTTATCATGAACATATATTTAAATTTTCTCTGAAACCGTTAGTCGAAGACAAATAGTTCAAAATACTAATTTGTTTAATGTCTTAACTAGTTTTCAATGGTAATAGTCAAATTATACTTTACTTTTGTTTTTTGGTTGTTGAAAATTTCAAAAAATATTCTTTGACATTTAATAGTTCATGGCTTTTAAACAGTAATTTTTAAAAACATGCGGGTGGTGTCATATTATTTAGTACTGTGTTCAATATAAACTGCCAAATTTTAATCGAAATAGTTAGAGCCAATTTTGAGAAATTTGGATTTTTCACGTTTTTCAGGGTTTTTAAGTGTGAACTACCCTTAAAAATAATAAAAAAAGGCCTGGGGATAGGGTGAATACATACATATATGCCAAATTTCATCTAAATCGGATCAACACAAACACATACGCGGGCGCTTGGAAGGACAGACGGACATCACTTTGAAACCAACGTTTTTGAATTCAGGGGCTCCCAAAACGAATATATCCATTCTCAACTCAAATTCAAAATACTATGTATAAGGGGAAATATAAAAATTCATATGATGTTTTTATTTAATTCATCTGTGATTGTAAACATAGTTTTTGTTTTACCCATGAGAGAGTATAAAGTCAAAGGAAAACATGAAAGGCTACAGGCAATCTAAATGTAAAACATCTCCCCGGATTGAAATCGTTATAGCCAGATATACAAGGCAATGAAAATTTCATCTGCGATGTGTAACGTAAAATATATAGAGAACGTGGTATGGTGTATTATTGCACAAGATTTAGTTAAATTTTATGGTAACCTATCTTAACACCGCTCGCTATTTTTATATCTATATAAAATGTTTTAACTTTTACCATTTTTGTATTTTACTCGTTTGAACATTTTAGTTTATAATATAAAAACTTATACTGAGTGATTGGAAGTCGGGGAAACACATTTTTTCGGGTAAACTATTTAATAATAATTTGAGTTCATATCCACTATTGTTTTTGTTTTGTTTCGCGTGATGTCTTGCATATGAAAGCTTGCATTGGAAGCTACGTTAATCCGCAACGACCATCCTCATAATTAGATCAATTCGTAATTCCGAGGTCGTGGTTCGGATTCCACGTTAAACTGTAGGTCCCTTAGTTGCCATTGGCTGTTGGGCTATTAATTAACAGTCCTGTCTAAGGAACATGTCAGCCTTAGTCAGTAACAAGACTACAAGATCGCGCCACAATCATCTTACAATCAACTCTCATTCATACTTGGCTTAAAATACCTACCTTGTGGTATGGTCGCCATTTCAATAATCTAATCTAATCTATGTATATTTTATTTTTTCTGAAAAAAGCTGGAAAGCTCAGGTTGGCTATAGAAAAAACTAACATTTCTACACTTTTCTTTCGTCTGATGGCAGTTAAATAGTATTTTCTGAAATCCGACCAAATGATCATGAAGTTAGGGTAGTATTATGTCGATAGTAGCGTTTTTACGTAGCGTTAGTGGCGTTTTAAATACAACATTTGAGTTTTATAAATAAATATATTTCAAAATGAATAATAATGAGTAATTTTATATTTACCAAAATGTCAAATACGTTAAAAATTTGCTCATTTTCTGGGATTTAATTTTATATAAGCTTTTTTGAGAAAATGTTTATGGAAATTATACTACTAGAGTAAAAACATAAAAATAACTAATGGGAAATAAAGATACTATTTTCAAAAAAAAATTTTATATTTCTGCTACATGTTTAATCTAAATTTTTTTCACTGGCTAATACAAATGAATAGAAATCAGTACTTAAATTTTACTATTTGTAACGTTTAACTTTTCAATAAAGAATAAATTATAAGTAAAAAAGAGAGTAAAATGTTTGTATTTACTTCCCTGTGGGAAATAGGTTAGATCATGGATATGTCTAAAGTTTCAGTTTTCAGTTCATCTAAATAGCTGTTCTTATTCTTTTATATTAAAAAATCAATACAATAGCCCTGGTAGTTTCTATGGAAACCTGTTACATATTTTCCATCTTAAAAATCGCCAACACCCCCCAGAGCGAAGACAAATCCATGTCAAAAAAAGCAAAAAATAAAGTATGATATACCGTATCTGATAGGTAACCAAACTACGTATCTTATACAGCCAAGGTATTAAGAACACTTGATTGGTAAAAAAGAAACACTAATAAAACGATTTAATATCCTTTTCGAATTGTAATGCAGGCGCTCGCACGCTTTATCATGAATAAAACGCTGATATTTGCGCTTATGTGTGTTAGCACTAATGCATACATTATTTTGTTATTCTGGATCCCGACTATTTAAAAATAGCAAAATCTTTTAATTAATAGTAACCAAATAGGTATTGAAGTAGCTTTTTAATTTTAGAATAGTGTTGTTACCTCCCAGAAATTTGTACCATATAAATAAATATTCATCTATATTACAAATGAATACAATTGAAACACGCTACGCAACAAAGAAGAATACCAAATTTGAATGATACAAATTTTGTAAACACATTTCGTAAATCGGCTTACTACCTTTGGGATCTCTTCAGAAAGCAAATCCCACTATTGATCCTTTAAATTAGAGATGTTTCAGAAGGGTACATGTACCGAGAGGGTTTCTTTTACGTTCTCCTTTTAATGCTGCTATCATTCATATTTAAATTGAAATACATTAGTTTTAAAACTAAAAAATTGTATTAAAATATGGAAAAATACACGTACTTTCCTTTTGGATACTTCAAAAACATGCCAAACACATATTTTTGTGCTATGTGGATATTTGAACCAATAAATAAAATAATTATATAAAACTACGTGTATCTTGGAAAATGCATAGAATAAAAGGAAACACCGTTGCCACTAAGGTTGGAATGGTATTATACCTCAAACCTCAACCAGATTTTGATAAACTGATTCTTCAACATGAACAGTAAAGTAAATGTAAAAGTAAATGATTATTTAGTTAAATGCATCAAAAAGGCATGTGAATTATGATAAAATAGATGTTTCAAAAATTCAGCTAAAATGGATATAACAATTCCATAACTCAGTTGTATAGTGAAGATCTGTAAGAAAAATAATTCGCCTGATATTTGGTTTTTATAGGGTGTTTTATGAAATAAATAGTTTTAAATAAATGGTTTATTTATTAGCTATTGAATGAAAAATGTTGGAATTTTTCTAGACTCAAGATTAATATTTATTTTTACGTTTCATGACGGTCACATCATTATCTGAGATTAGTATGTGGAAGGGGCTAAAAATATGTACACATGATAGAGGATTCCTGTTTGAGTTTTTGTGTATGCTTACAACTGAAAACTACATTTCATAATTGACAACCTACAAGACGGACTCCTCCGTCAATAAGCAGCACAATGTTGGACCCTGCCTATACAGACAGCTGTATTTAATAAGCCACATGATGTTGGAAACTGTCAACATAGACAGCTGTATTCAATAGGTAACACCGTGTTGATACCTGCCAACATAGACAGCTGTATTCAATAAGCAACGCCATATTGGCATATTGGAACCGGCCAACATACAGTAGATAGCTGTATTAAATTTTCAGCACCGTATTGTATCCTGCCAACATAGACATCTGTATTCAATAAACAGTATAATTGAGTACAATTGATACTCTAATGTATCTGAATCTTATATTTTTAGCTCCGTTCCGTCACATCTTAAGCTTTTTTATTCTATAAACTAACAGTAAGACTAGTAAGACTAGTACGGGTTGTAGAATTCAGTGTAAGGAAAAAAATTGTAATGTCAATTAGATCGTATTTGTATATCGTTATTAAAATTCATTATATTTCAAGGCATATATATATATATATATATATATATATATATATAATTTAGATTCAAAATATTCGTCAAATCGGTTATGAATGTAAAAAAATAATTATTGATTATAATGTGAAAGCTGTTGGCTATTATTCTGTTAAATCATTTATATAAATTACTTGTTCTGAAATATAAAGTATTAACTTCCCTTTGGGAAATAGCTTAGATCATGGATGTCTAAAAGTAATGTTTTTAGTTCTACTGCATAGTTGTCCTTATGACCGTATAACGTCAGTTCCTTTTCAAATTTTGGTCTGACGGATTGCCAATACCCCCTCCCACCATCACCCCAGAACGTAATCATAACCTTGTCAAAACTTGTCTAATAATGCTCAAAACTGTTTTACTTTCTTCCCTTATACAAAGTACATGGAGAAAGTATTGTTTTCGTCAAAGTTTTCTAATTTGAGTTAAGAGTGAATATATCCGTTTTGGGGTCCCCTGAATCCATAAGAGTGGGTTTCGACGTTTGTCTATCTGTCTGTCTCTCTCTCTCTGTGTGTGTGTGTGTGTGTGTGTGTGTTAATTTTTGATTTTTAAGGGTAGTTCACCCCTTAAACTCCTTAAAAATGTGAAAAATACAAATTTCTCATAAACGGATCTAACGATTTTGATTAAGGTTTGATTAATTTGATAGTTTATAGTGCACAGAGTTCTAAATAACGTGACACCACCCGCATGTCTGTAAAATGACGGTTTAAAAGTTATAGGCTTTTAAATGTCAACAAAATCAAATTTTTAAATTTTCAGCGAAAACAAGAAACAAAAAACCAACTCAAAAAACTTGGTATTACCGGTGGTGGAGGGGTTTACCCCCATAAAATTGGAACAATTATTTAACTTTGTCTCTCTTGTTATTATTTTCATAAATGGGATGATTATTTTAGAAATAATAAATTATTAAATCATTAAATGATGAAATAAACTTTGAAGAACATAATATTTTAATTACAATGTCTTTTTTAAATTTACTTAAGGGAGAAAGTATGTGTCAGTCCACTGATACCGTTTATTTTTAGAGCATATCGTTTTATGTTTTCAGTGCATGGGTTGGATTAAAATAAACAAACCACTAAATTCTCAAAGACCCTCTAACTTTCACAACAATCGTTATCAAAACTCTAAAAATCCTATTCAGGCCCCACAAGAACAATTTTCACCAAATCAAGACCTTTCACGTTATAGAGATTCATCGTTTCAATCAAGACCTCCACAAAAATTCTGTAGCTATTGCAAAAGAAATGGTCATTTGGAGGTAGAATGTAGAACAAAGCTGAGGCAGGGAAATTCCAATATGCCTCAATGTCAAGTATGCGGAAAACGGGGACACACTGGTCATAATTGCCAATTTTCCCGGGCGTACCAAAATCGTGCGCGTAGCAATTGGACACCAGCACAGTCACAACAAACGTCAAACCGTGCCGGGGGTCCCATGCCCGCCAATGGGCCCCCCAACAAGTAAATTTTAACCATATGAACAAAAAAAGGGCGGAAAATAAAGCAGGAGTTAAAACATGTTCTAAATATATGCTTTATAAACCAAATGTAACAAGACCGAATTGTATGAATCATCGAGTAGCACCTACTGACTCAGATTTCTCGGTAAAAGGAAAGATTAACAATGTGGAAGGTATAATTATTTTAGATTCAGGGGCCCAGATCTCCCTTTTAGATAAACATATAAATTGTAATGAAATAAAACCTACAAGTATTGGGATTAGAGGTGTAACTGGAAGCGAACTAACGGTTTTTGGTCAGGCCAATGCTTTAGTAACTTTAGACAATCAAATTACATTCCAAGACGAATTTTTACTCGCTGACCTACCTGAAGGATTTATCGGAATTATAGGTCTAGATATTATGGAACAGCAAAAACTTGATCTCCTCATTAGCCGTAAATCAATTAAAATACATGGTAAAGAAATATTCACAGGAATGTGCAATATTCCCTCACCGTCCTTGCACCCGGAAGACGACCAGCTGACGTCTACGTGTGTAATATCTGAGAGCGAGTGCCAAGGTCGTGCTGAGCCAGACACTACACCTCCGTTGGATTTAAATAGCTGTTCTTTGTTTACAACAGCGAAAATGTAACTCTTCCACCCAAGACGGAAACAATTATTTCTGCTTGACTAGGGAAATTAAAAGATATTTATCAAGACAAATTAGAGGGTAGATTAGTGCTTACTGAACCGATTGAAATTAAAATTCACGGTGTATATATTGCCAGATCATTAGCTAATGTTGTAAATAACTCTGTTCCTACCAGAATTGTAAATTGTAGTAATGAAGAATTAGTATTATCAAAGAACACATCTCTCGGCAAAATATGCCAACCAAGTAATTTTGAAACGTGCCTGAATAATAACATTAACGTTTTTAACACTGTCCAAAGTACAAACATTGATGAGTTTGAAACCTAAGTTGATCAGAAACTAAATTACCATATAAAAAAAACTTGGTTACCAGAGGATGAGAAAACAAAATTTAGAGACGCTATATATGAGTATAGGGATATATTTAGTGTTGAAGGAACCGGTACTTTAGGGTGTACATCTACAGTAAAAAACATACGATAGAAACGGGCAATTCCCCTCCTATAAAATTAAGACCCTATAGAATTCCACACGCTCTCAAACCTGTTGTGGATGATGTAATTAAAAACCAATTAGCTGACGGTATAATAACTCCTTCTTACTCTCCATGGAACTCACCTCTCATTTTAGTACCAAAAAAGTTAGGACCTGATAAAGTACAACAATGGCGTGCCGTAGTCGATTTTAGAGCCATAAACAACCTTACTACACCAATAAACTATCCTATCCCTGACAAAAGAGAGACTCTTGATAAGTTAGATGGCAGTAGATACTTCAGCTCCCTGGATATGAATCAAGGGTTCTACCAAATTGAAATGGACCCCAATTGTCGCGAGAAGACAGCGTTTACAGTCCCAGATGGTGAATATGTAGGGACGTACGAATATCGAAGAATGCCAATGGGTCTACGGAATTCTCCGTCAACATTCCAGAGACTGATGTATATGTAACTAGCTGGACTACGAGGGAAAACGTGTCTATCTACTTGGACGATTGTCTTATTTATGGCACCAACATCAACGATCACATAAGGGACCTTAAAGATGTTTTTTAACGATTTCGTGATGTTAAATTAAGTGTAAAACTCCAGAAGTGCAAATTCGCTACTGAGGAAATCGAATATTTGGGACATACACTAAGTAGAAATGGGGTGAGGCCACTTAAAAGAAACATTGAAGCTATTGAGAGGTACCTGCAACCGTGTAATGTAAAAGAAGTGCGTGGATTTCTAGGACTAAGTGGGTTTTACAGAACTCACATACAGAACTTTTCTGACCTGGCTAAACTGCTCACTCAACTAACTAAAAAGAATCAAACTTTAAGTTGGACCGAGGATTGCGGACAAGCCTTCCAACAGTTAAAACAGAGATTAATGACCGAACCTTTGTTAGTGAACCCGGATTTTACAAAACCTTTTGTACTCAGCACTGACGCTAGCTCTGTTGGACTTGGTGCAATACTAGCTTATCGACGGACAGGAACGTCCAATCTGCTATGCATCAAGGCAGCTAAACCAAAGTGAAAGAATTCACTTCTCAGCAACAGAATTAGAGCTTCTTGCCGTAATTTGGGCTGTTAAATATTTCCGTTGCTATTTGACAGGAGTACATTTCACACTTGTGACAGACCATAGCACCATTAGGTGGCTGCTATCACTAAAGGATATCACAAGCCGTCTGACACGTTGGGCGTTAAAGTTGCAACAGTACAACTATATGGTTGTTCACAAACCCGGTAAGAAACATCTGAACGCTGATGCGCTCAGTAGAGTTGTATATAAGACCGATGTAAATATAGTTCCATTAATAGATTTAGATAATATAAGGTTAGAACAGAGAAAGGATGAAGAATGCCAGAGGTTGCGATTACGGAAGGATTTCAAAACAAATCCTCAGGGAATTATATATCACGAGAACAAGGGAAATAAACTAATATTAGTTCCATCCAAGCTTAGGGAGAAAATTATACAGATGCATCATGATGTTCCGACCGCTGGACATACCGGAACTCTTAAGACTCTAGAACGCATAAAGCAACGTTTTGTGTGGCCAAACATGCAAGACGATATTAAGAACTACGTAAGGCAATGTCACTCATGCAGCCAGAGGCGAGACTATGGTAAAACTATCGCACCATTAGGGAAGTTCGAAGAACCTACTGAGGTTTTTTAGCGTATTAGTTGTGACATTGTAGGACCCCTCCCTGTAACGAAGAATGGGAATAAGTACGTTCTCAGCATTGTGGATCACTTTTTAAGGTACACGAAATTTATTGCTATCCCAGATCAGACGAGTGAAACAGTAGCACGTACACTTGTCCATAATTATATTACCCAATTTCAAGAGATAATCACAGACCAAGGTGGAAACTTTACCTCTGATCTGTTTAAAGAGATGTGCAAGCTTTTAAAAATCAGGAAACTCCAGACAACTGGATATCACCCAATGTCAAATGGGCGAAACGAAATAACCCATAAGACATTAAACAAAATGTTGAGTCACTATGTTAACAAATACCAGAATGATTGGGATGAGTTTCTAAGTTACGTTAACATGGCATAAAATAGCTAGTACCATGAATCATTGTGATTTTCACCCTACGAAATCGTCTATGGGCGAAGGATGGTAACTCCCTTAGAAGGTAATATACAACTAACCGAAAGCACAGAAAGATATAGTGATCATATTGAAACCTTAAGGGGCAAATTAAAGGAAATTAAGGATGTTTCTCAACAGTTTTCCAAGAAAAGTCATAGGAGACAAAAGGCGCAATACGACAAGAAAACTAAACAAAACACCTACGAAGTAGGACAACGTGTTTATTTATACGTTCCACAGATCAAGCGATACACGGTAAAAAAGTTGTCAAAATTATGGAAAGGCCCGTACAAAATTGTGAAGATCGTCTCTGATGTAAATGTTGTGCTCAGAATAAGAGCGAAAAATGTTGTTGTGCACGTAAATAGAATTAAACCTGTCATAGAGAAAATGTCAGTAGGTAAACAAACAAGGTTCACTACAGATGCAAGAGAAAACAGTGCAAGTGAAGATTCCCGGGAAGAGGAACGTAATATTATCTTAGAACCAGCCGCCGTCGGATGCTCAAGGGGCAACACCGAGCCGTCATCAACTGTCTGCAATGCAACCACCGACCCCTCGTTATCAACGACAAGTCGATCGACTAGGAACCGTCGTGAGTAGCTATGAGTGGAATCTCTTAAAGGAAATATCTCGAATCCGTCCTACTGAGGATCGAAACCTCAACAAAATAATCCATTCATCATCGCGGATCAACAACAACCTCAACTATGTCTACTCGCTGCTTATCCTAACCAATAATACATTTTAAAGGAAATCTTATTTGTAACATTTTTTATTACTACCATATATCAGCTCATTTTTAGGAATAATTCAATTATGTCCTACTAGAAAAGACAATGAAATGTGTGTGTGCGTGTATGAGTAACGACTGTGAGTGAGTAAATGACGCAATGAATGTTGTATGATTGAGTAAGCAAGTTAGTTTGAATGTGTCTTCATCGAAATAGAACATAATACTATTTGAAAATAAGTCGAGCCCAAGACGACAGGTATATGATATTTAAAGATACTATTCCATAATTTTGTTCTAAAATATATAAGCTTATTTCAAGCACATAATCTTAAAGTTTTAAAACTATATATGTATGGTACAACTAAAATGTTATTACTCTGTGACTTTAATAAAATGTTTTCTATGCTTACCTTGCAAGATCATGTATGTTATTACTATATGAAATATGTAGTAAGGCAAAATACTCTTAGCAAAATATACCCCTTTAAAACGTCTTACAATCTAGCTATCTAAAGTTAGCTTTCGAGTCTAACTATTTACCTAGAAGGGACAAAAGAGAAATCTAGCTAATTGATTAGGGTTTCGAACCGATTATTACCTTGAAAGTATAATACAAGGAAGTATTTATAATATAAGACATCGTAATGTACTTATTACCTAGCTGACAGTTCAGACATTCGAGTCAACTGCACCTAGAGGATAAAATGTTGTAATATTAATCAGTTGATAAGAATAACTAATAAAGGGAAGAAGATACATAATGAATAACTATGGGAAAAGGGGTATTATACAAGCATACTAGCTACATAAGTTTAAACAAATTTAGTTGTAAGAAGTATCAGAGAAACTAGTTAGAATCCAAAGCATTGTTATACAGCAGAGTACGAGGAAAGAGACCTCAGCGGAGAGCTGAGTCGGCAGGTTGAGTGTTGCACCTGAGTACGTGCCGGTGGGCGAGTTATCTTGATATGCACAATACATTATTACTTCATATTTATCTTAACTAGACTGTGAATTTGTAGTAATAATCCAAACTAATATTTTAAATCCTTCTTTTTTTAGGGAAATTGACAAAAGATGATATGTAACAGGGCATTGTGATTGAAAAATTAAGAGACACTATTATAAATGACAATGAATGGAGATTAGATTTAGACTTTAATATTCAAGGCATGAGTGAGGAGTCCAACGATTTAGAAATTTTGTAATAGTAGTATTAAGCGTTTGTACAATTTTACTCCTGGTAGTATTTTTATGTTATAGAAAGCGAAAAAATCACCAGAGAGACACCATGATAATGCTATCTCGGGGCCTGAACTCTAGACGAAATCCTATCGTCTCGGACCATAGAGTCGCAGTTTCGGCAGCCCTCTGAGACCTATTGCAGACAAACTAGTAATGGACAGAGTGTAATTAGTTCTGTGAAGAGACAGTGGTGGACTCACTCAATAAATTGTGTAAAATAATTTTAAGTTTATTTCAAACTTAAGGCTATCTTTTCAGTGTCATAATTTCATTTGTTGGATAATGTAAAATATTTTGTTTTTTTTGTGTTGAACCCATTATCATTTACTAGCCAAAGTACCCGTTCTTCGCACGGGTAAAAAAGGCTGAGAGGTGTAGGCTCTACAGATACATTTAAGTTATTGATAATTAATTCTTTATTGTTTACAAAATGACAAAACACGTGTCTAAGTATATATCTAAACATGACAAAGTAACATATGTCAAATATTGGGAGAGGATAAGCATTAACGTAATAGAGGCAGGCATCGGGAGAAAATTAAAAATCTACCATTCCACTATTTCGAGCTAATAATTCACTAATTTCGATCCAGCAGTTTATGTGTAAAAATTAACTTTATTTCTTTTCCTTCCCGAACTACCTCTAATTACCTCTAATTACCTTAAATTCACCTCTAATTAATGACAACACGACACTTGCTCACCTCTAACTAATGACAACACGACACTTGCTCACCTCTAACTAATGATAACATGACACTTGCTTACCTCTAATGCCAAGATAAGGTTTCTCACCTCTATCAAATGACAACATGAAGCTTGCTCACCTCTAACTATTGACAACACGACACTTTCTCACCTCTAACAAATGCCAAAACGACACTTGCTCACCTCTAATTAATGACAACACGACACTTGCTCACCTCTAACTAATGACAACACGACACTTGCTCACCTCTGACTTAGGACAACACGACACTTGCTCACCTCTAACTAATGACAACACGACACTTGCTCACCTCTAACTAATGACAACACGACACTTGCTCACCTCTAACTAATGATAACATGACACTTGCTTACCTCTAATGCCAAGATAAGGTTTCTCACCTCTATCAAATGACAACATGAAGCTTGCTCACCTCTAACTATTGACAACACGACACTTTCTCACCTCTAACAAATGCCAAAACGACACTTGCTCACCTCTAAATAATGTCAAAATTAAGCTTTTTTATCTACAACATGAGACTTACGTGTCTCTTACTAACCTCTTTCAGTCACATCAAACTCAATGGCAATGTCATTGGAATGTAAATTAAAAAACTACACGGGTATGAAAGTGTTTCATTAATCAGGGTGCAGTGTATGTATTATATATTTGCGTTTATTCGTTATAATAATTGTATTGTTATGCATTTTATGTATTTGTTTCTTTAGTAATTCGCAGTTATTTTATACATATATCATGCGTTTGTTTCAAATTATTAACTACTTTACAGTATTTTAATTTAAAAAACAACAGTCAAATAAATTCCGTACAAACTGTCTGTATAAATTAACAACAGCCGTAAGCGGTGGAGAAAATTGCCCTCTGGACTGTACTGAAGGCTGATAGATGGCATTCATGGGCCCTCACTCTGCCAGGACTATCTATATATGTATTTATTGTTTACCCTGATATAAACTATATAATTCATTGTATTCGTTGGCAAATGAAACGTGTAGCATACATACATAAACTTAGTAAACCTTTATCAATGATTATATTTATATTTTATATAAATACAATATTATAATATTCTATTGAGCTGCCAGTTTAAACCTACACGAATAATTGTATAATTCCATAAAGTATAGATAAGTTAGATAAAGTTCATAATAAAAAAAGCACCCCTGGTACAAAAAACATCCAAGAGTTTTGTCACATAGAATATAAAATTCCCATGTCATTTTTTATTGAAATCTTTAACTTATGGAGGAAATTATTCATCAACTAAATTGAAAATAATTCATGTTTAAATTTAAGCTTTATACAATGAAACCTAGATTATGACCATAATGGACACTGTATCACCAAATTTCTCGATTGAGTTTGAGAGTTGTATCTGTCCATCTACGCGTATTATTATAATTAACAAGCTGACCCGGCGAACCTCGTTTCGCCCATTAGGATCTTCTTCAGTTGATTAATTTACAATGTTTCGAAGTCGGCTTTGTCGTGAAAGATTAAACATTTTGGGAAGCGGTATAGTTAATGAAAATCCTTATACGAAAATATATTACTAACATTCCTACAAAACAAAAAAATCCTAGTGGATTGCTCAATGTTAAAATCCAACCTAAACCCAAACCATACCTAACTGCAATACGTTTTAGCGAATTTCTCATAGGGAAGAAGCTATTACCGTGGGTCTCATGGCGAGACTTAAGCCCGGGAACTTGTTAGTTTTTCGTTTTTAGGTGTCCAGAGGCCAAAAACAATAGTTGTTAAAATTTATACATACTTACATACATGTATATTTGTGTGTGTGTGTGTGTGTGCGTGTGTGTGTGTGTGTGTGTGTGTGTGTGTGTGTGTGTGTGTGTGTGTGTGTGTGTGTGTGTGTGTCCACGATAAATCTCGTAATAAGGTCCGATCGAGACCAAATTTAGTAGAAACGTGAATTCCTACATCTGCTCGGACGGGTTCGTAAACCAGACATATCGGTCCAGCGGAACGGGTAGTTTGGGGGGTTTTGTATCCCAAAAATGGTTTTTTTATCTCAGGTAATTTTTTAAAATTTAAAATTTTATCTTTCACCATTAAAATCAGCTTAAAAACTACACAGTTTAGTTCTTTAAAGTTTTGCTCTATCTCCTACGGTAACCGAGATATTAACAACTTTTAACACAGTACCTTGTATTTTGGGGCTCCAATATTAATCGAATGAAAGATAAGGAAAAATTTATATTTTACTTATCAATCTATATTTTTGGATGAAAGTTGATATTTGGCTTCATGTGGTTGAGATCGAGCCATTTATGCTTAAAAATCATAGTTTATGTGTTTATCATGGCAGCTAACCTACATACTCTGTTCCAATGTTAATCTTATAGAGAATAGTCAAACTCATTTATTTATGGACATATACTGAAAACTTGGTATATGGTCAATATAAAAATAGTTTATTTTAAAAATGTCCACTTTTAGCGTTCCACACAGCAGCAAACCTGCATACTCTTTTCCATAATAATTTTATGGAGAAAAGGCAAACATTCTTATTAACTACGGAAATTGGTCAAAACCTGTTATATATTATTATTGATTTGGAAATTCACTGAGTTCACAGATCTGCAGCGACGGGGGTATTCTAAGATATAATAAATATTCTGAATCTTGGCATTACTAATAAGAATACTTGCATAATCTAACATAATAATTACTTTCGCACAAAACAAAAACATACAAATTATAGATACACTCTGATAACCAAAACAACCAGTATTCTATAAAATGTGTTTTTCAAAGCAATCACAAATATTAGCTGAAAATCATGCACAACGATGTTAGCTGTCACCTAGTGAAAATAGAGCAACACTAAATCAGCTGTTAATAGAATATTTAAATTATTGATGTATTCATAATATTATCAAAATGCATAACGTCTTTCCTTATAAGCTTGTTAATATGTTAACAATACAATAATGTTAATAAATATTAATAAATGAACGTTGATAAATACAATCTTTATATGCCAGTGGGGCTTTTCTCTAAGGCAACAAAATAGTACAAGACTGAATACGCCTACAGCTCGGAGCAGAGACGAATCCAAAAAATTAAGATTATTAAAATCGGTCCAGCGAATCTTGAGTTATAAATGGTTAAACTCACACGACTTTGTTTATATATTTAGAGTAGGCTACTGACTAATACATTTATCAATGCGTTTATTTGGTTGTTTAGTGGTCCATAATAATAGTGAACGCTCTATGCAGTTTTGTATACTATCCCACCTGCCAAAATACATAGAAATGTTAACTTAAGACATAGCATAGGATTTGCAAAGTGTTTTAAACTCAAATACTCTTGCCAATCATTTACTGAGTGCTTCTTAACCTCTTGAGACCAATTTATAGTGTCTAATGACTAATGATCACGAGTTTGGCAGCTGAGCGCAATAAAGCCAAAAAACTGGCTTCGTCCCAGCATCTGGGGGAGGCACACAAAGGATTTGGTCATCAATTGTTCACCTGTTTTTTACTATGAATATTTTTTACACCATTGAATAATTAATCAAATTAATTATACCGTTTAATATTTAGTATCGCGTCATTCACCAATCTATATATTTTAAAGAGTAAGAGTATTTTAATGGACGAAAGGTTTGATATGTATAGCAAATATTATCTCGTTAAACTTGTGAATAACAAGTAGCTTATTTCCTTCCTCGTCTGCAGTTGTAAATGTCTGGTGTTATCTTGAACCGGTGATAAACGGCAATGCGGTTGGGATTAGTGTTGACTAATGATTTTGCATCCCCCATTCACCAATACTGTACCAAGAAAGGTTATTTAAAAGCAACCTGCAAAGCAAAGCAATCTTTAAAAGTAACCTGAGCTTATTATAATGGTCTCTTAATTTATAATAAAGCTTCTTAGTTCATGAAAATAGATAACGATTGTGCTCGCTGAGGTATTCATTGACTTTTTGTGTAATGGAGTTATTAAAGTTTATATGACGTAGATGGTCAATTCAATTATTCTGTCAGAAACTCTATATTCAACCTCTTGTTCGGTGACAATATATATATTAAATCATTCTTTATTATCATAAACATTTTACAATGCATTGATAAACGTCAATATTACTTAACTAAAGTAGGCCTATACATTAATAATTAACATTACAAAATAATAGTCAACTTAATCATAGATATTTGTTCCAGTCTATTTCATAAAACTCTTGCATTTTATATAAAGCTTCAGCTTTTAATATGATTTTTAGTTTTCTTTTGAAGCAAGTAAGAGGCAAAGATTTGAATTGTAATGGTAAGGAATTGTAAAGTTTGACAGACATGTATGAGATATTTTTTTGGGAACTTGTAAACCTGAGCTGTTGGATTCTGATATTGTTTCTATTTCTAGTACAATAACTATGATAATCACTATTTAACTGAAATAATTCTATATTATTATGAACATAGCTAAGACTTATTAGTACATACAAAGAATATACAGTTAATATTCCCAAATTTTTGAAAAGAGGTTTACAATGTGTCCTCATGTCAACATTTAAAATTAGTCTAATTGCCTTTTTTTGTAGAATAAAAATTTTTGTCACATGAAGACTAGAACCCCACAATAAAATACCATAGTATAATAAACTTTGTATCTGAGAGTAATATACATTTAAAAGTACATTTGTGTCTACTGTGAATTTTAACCTTCTTAGTAGATATAGACCCTTTGCAATTTTTTTACTGAGAAAATCCACATGTGGTTGCCAATTGAGTTTAGGATCAAGAACAATACCCAAAGATTTCAGAGGTTCGGCCACTACTTCACTGTTTATATTTCTATTGTAGGTGAACATTATATCAGATATTTTTCTAGATTTAATGATAGATTGTTACTGCCACACCAGTCATTGAGGAGTAAAGTGCTATTGACTAGACAATTATTAGAATCTATTTTCGAACTAGAGCTTATTTTGAGACCAAATTAATCAGCAAAAAGAAACCCTTCTTTATTAATACCTTCAATATTGCAGATAATGTCATCAATATATATATATATATATATATATATATATATATATATATATATATATATATATATTGAAGATATATATTTAATTCTTGTTTATATTTTGAATTAATCATCACTCTGTTTTGTGCCATGACATGTCAAATCTTAAAATAACCTAAAATATTTTCCCCATATATTTCCCCAAAATCGTTCCTCAGATCTTATTTCAATGGGGAGATGGTTGAAAATGTTAGTTCCCTTATTCTGCGGAGCTACTCCAGATAGAGTTGTTCTTTGAACCACATTATTAAAGGGATTGAGAAATTTTGTAAGCAGCTCTTCTGTAAATAGATAATTATGGTGACATATGGTTTGTATCATCATGAATAATTCCTAAATCTATGGAAATTCACTGGATTTTCAAATTTCATTGGCTACGGTAGTATTTACCAATAATCAGTTAAATTGAAATAGAATAGGTAATCGTTTTAAATTACAAGTCAATTGCTCGACCATACAGTACATGGATACAACATTGATCTCATAAGTTTAAACTGAACCGGTGTAATAATAGTCAACATTAATACGTAATCAATAGTGTTTACGATTTGCCACAATGGCTTTTACAATCTGTTATGGACCTATTGTTGAAGACAGAAACACACGACTTTTATTGTTTGCCGTGAAATGTTATCTGATCTATTAAAACATTAAACGAACCTATCAAACTGAATACCAATACCACGCAAATACCAATAAAGAATATTTTTAAAAGTCAGCCTTTTATATTAGATTTGTTTCATTGAATTAAATTCAATGACTCTAACAGTCTGATATAGTACTTTGTCATGTGGGTTTCTGTTTACCTCGAATGTGACCTCGAGTTTCGCTCTCATTATCAAGGCCATGGAGCTATCTATACTCCTAGTCTAAAATAAATATTAAAGGAATTTCACTTTCAACACATTATAAAAGCCCACTAAACTGTATTGGGAAATTTTTAAATCCGCATGCTGGACATTCTTCTAGATAGAGGAATTCTTTTGATCTAATATTTGATTCCTATAAATGCGATTTTTTCTATAAATGTTGACTGTACTACAATACTGTACTTCAGTATTGACGGTGTAGATTATGTACCTCAGTATTGTAGTAAAGTTTCATCCTGGACCATCGTCAGATGATCTTATTATGGCCTCACAACAAAAACTTGTTGGGTCGAGCTAAATACCACGCAAGACAGGGACATCTCGCGAATGCCTGGTGTCGGGATGGGGAAATCTTTATAAGGAAGATTGCCGATTCCCTAGCTCGCCGAGTGATATCCGAGGACGAGATGGAGGAGGTGGAGGAGCTTAAACAGATGAGGAAACAACCTTTTAACATTGCCCTCAAAATATACTACTCATATTACAGAAATACATTACGTAGAACCATTATTCATAATCCAAAAGTTAATTATTAAAGCCGCCTTTAAAAGACACAAACAATACTCGACTGAACTGCTTTTTCAGGAGACTAAATTTTTGTCCTTAAGACAGTTGTACATTAAAACCGTAGTAATTTATACTTTAATTAATAGACATCAGATCATCACGCCAGTTGTACATCAATACAACACAAGAAGTGCGGCAAATATTGGTGCACAGGTTCCCAGAGTTATTAGATCCGCTAACTTGCATAGTGTCCTCTATACTGCTAATTTTTTGTACCGCAATTTACCTTCCAACATAAGGAACCTTATTGCATCAAAAAACATCTACAAGCGGGTCGTCACCGACTGGCTATTGGAACTGGGCCTCGACCGCGTGGAATCCCTTATCAGCTCTGAGTACTTAGTGTAATCACTCACTTCAACTAGCTCACTATCTTTTTTTAACTTTTCACTTTCACTTTCACTTTCGCTAAAACTTAACAAACTTTTACTAACTCTAGCTTACATAGACAATATTTTACTTTTACTTTACAAACTGAAATTCCACATCATGGCCCTAATGTTTTTAAAATCACCGTTTATTATTATACTTGTTTTTTTATGCAGTATGTCTGCATTACTTTTACTTTTTCATTTTAAAATATTTGATAATAAATTGTAGCTGTCCTAGCTTAATTTAGGTCTTATGTATGTCCAACATTTAATTT
The DNA here is from genome assembly GCA_023375725.1 of Nephotettix cincticeps. NCBI lineage: Eukaryota > Metazoa > Arthropoda > Insecta > Hemiptera > Cicadellidae > Nephotettix > Nephotettix cincticeps. The sequence goes on from CM041786.1 coordinate 65,790,841, forward strand.
AATTATTATTATTATTAGTTTTTTATTTCTGCGTAACTCGTAGTGTACGAAGCTGTATATACTTAAGAACTCGTCCCGCGCACAGGTCATTAATGACCTATGCGGGACTATTTTGTTGTATTATTTACATTGCTTCTTGTAAAACTGTATATGTCATGCAATAAATGATTTTTTGATTGATTGACATTTACTGGCGGAATTAAAAGAACCAAAGTTCTGTACTATCAGAGTTAGATTTTTGCATCAAGGAATAACAACAGGCTCTTATGGAAAACTATTGCAGAAATTATTGGAGTAAGTAAAAATAAAGATGCTTTCCCTATTGAACACTTCAGGACGGAGTTTGTTTCGGAACAGGAGGGCATTGAAGAAGTCGCTGACGATTTTAACAATTATTACGTCAATGTTGGTGCCGACCTAGCCCGTGCTTTCCCTCATGCAACTGAACCTTTTTTCCGACGATGTTTCCCAATGACGCCTATCTCTGAAGCGTAGCTTTGTAGAGTCGCAAAAGATCTGAAAAGGGGATCTGAGCCTGGCGTTGGTCAGATTCCAGCAAAAACACTTTGGACAACTTTACAGATATAAAAAACCTCTACTACACATTGTAAACAGTAGTTTTTCGCAGGTTAAATTTCCAAATTGTTTTAAATCTTGGGAGAGTTATTCCAATATATAAGACGGGTGAAAAAAAATTATTAATTATCTTCCTATAACTTTGGCCAGCGTACTACCTAAATTAATAGAGATATGTGTCCGCAATCAATTATAAAAGTATTTGGCTGAGCATAATATTCTTTTTCATAATAAATTCGGTTTTTGCAAACATTTCACAAAGTAAAATCCACTTTTAGTATTCATTGATCTAGAAAAAGATTTTGACAGATCAATTGACAGAGTTCTTCTTCTAAGTAAACTTAAGTTAATAGCAATTAGAGGAGTTGCTTTGGATTGGTTTCAAAACTATATCTCAGACAGGTACCATGTAGTCTCGGTTTCAGGCACTGACAGTTCACCGCAAAGAATTGACTATGGTGTTATCCAGGGCTCGAATTTGGGACCTTTGTTATTTTTTATCTGGGTAACATTAATCTTAGAAACTGTTAGATCTTTTTGTATGCAGACGATACTGCTCTGCTGTTTGAGGGCGACAGCTGGTGAGACGTGGACCGCAGCGCTGGGCGAGGGCTCTCGCCGTCAAGCGATGGTTCGACCAAAATAAGCTCACAATAAATCTAAAAAAACCAAATGTATGCCAATCTCATTGCGAGCTGATTGTGGCCCAACGGACCTTGAGTTAAGGTTAAATGGTTGTGGCGCCGAGAATGATTGTGACGAGTGTGGTAGAGTTGAATGTGTTAGTGGGTTTATTTAGGCGTAATTTTTGACCGCTGATTGAAATGGTCTGGCCAAATTAATCAAATAAGAAACAAATTTCGTAAATTAAATAAAAGCATTCTCGCCCCGATTAAAACTGCTCAAAAACAAAATTTTATTGTTTTTAGGGCAATTTATTATTTATTATAAAATGAGGGCAATTTTTATATTGCCCTTCACAAACCCCGTCGTTACCCATCAGATGCCGTTTTTAACGAGTTTAAAGCTCTTAACTTATCACAACTCTATATCTAATCGATACTTATTAATGTTTTGAAAAATAAAACAACTATTTTTAGTTCCCCTAAACATAAGTACCCAACATGATCTGCAGATAATACTAGTATTCATTTGTATAAAGTTAACAGGTATATTAATAAAATTTCGACAAAATACATCGCTACTATAATGTTTTCCAAATTACCAAGCTATCTTAAACATCCGGAACATTGCAGTCTCAGAAAGTATAAAAAACCCCTAGGCTAGTGGATATAGGACGTGGCCTGATCGATTGTTATTTTGTTTCGGTTTATTCGTGAGTCTGTATGCCACTAGAACTTTAAAATGGTGCTTTGAAAATGTGTGTGTGTGTGTGTGTGTGCGCGCGCGCGCGTGTGCGTGTGCGTGTGCGTGTGCGTGTGCGTGTGCGTGTGCGTGTGCGTGGTGCGTGTGCGTGTGCGTGTGCGTGTGCGTGTGCGTGTGCGTGTGCGTGTGCGTGTGCGTGTGCGTGTGCGTGTGCGTGTGTGTGTGTGTGTGTGTGTGTGTGTGTGTGTGTGTGTGTGTGTGTGTGTGTGTGTGTGTGTGTGTGTGTGTGTGTGCGCGCGCGCGTGTGCGTGTGCGTGTGTGAGTGCGTGCGTGCGTGCGGGCGCGCGCGCACGTGTGTGTGTGTGTGTGTGTCTTACAACTACTTATGCTTTCCCCAAGTTATTCTTAAAGAGAAAAAACATATAGATATAGATTTCTTATTATTTGAAATATTAGGATTAAATTGGTATCTCTTTATCTAATATTACTTTATTGATATTTTCTCAGAAAATGATATTTGACTAATTAATAGCCACCGCTATTATGAATTTATGAATTCTTGGTTCCTAATGGCAGCAAACAGTGTACATGGGGGGCGCGCTGGTCTAGGGGTAGAGCGCGGTGCTTTGGTGCTCGAGGTCCCGGGTTCAAATCCCGCCAATCACCAATGGCTTTTCGCTATGTGATAATGCCGTAACCCACACAGGGGTGCGCAAAAAGCCGCTACGGCTGAAGTGCCTTGGGAGTAACCCGCTCCTTACAATAAAAAAAGTGTACATGGGTTTTTACCAGCGCCTACAGGTAAAAATTATTTTTTAAGTATGAAAAATAAGTATAAGTAAACATAAACTAAAATATCAATGTCTTTAAATATCGCAGTAATGTAATGATGTTTACGAAGAAAGGATTGTATTATTTTGAGACTTTAATTTAACTGGGGCGCATTAAATAGAAGGCAGTTTTGTGTTTTAAGACCACATCATTCTTCCTCAGCGAATGAGGGGCTTGGGACCTTTAAAAGAACGTGGCGTGAATAAGCCCTACTAATTTGAGTTCTTCCTCATTTCTTATTCCTTATATCAAGTTATCATTTCTTAAACAGTGTCGTCATTATTCAACTCTTTATTGCATTGTGCCATTTTGTTACAGTATTTAAATGGTAATAGTGTGCAATGTTATAAAATTACATACTTTTCTGTGGTGTAATTTAATTTCAAAATGTATATCCAAAGTGTATAAAGGGTCAAGCTCAGGAAAGGATACCTATAAAATACACGAGTGTTAAAAATAAAATAAAAAACATAAACGTAATAATACACCTGTAATAGTTGACAACTTATTATCAGAATAACACAGTATAGTCAATTTATTTGTATTTCAATACTAAAACAGTCGTAGACACTTATAATATACTGATATTGATTTTTAAATCTACCCCCGTATAAATTTTAACGACTATTGTTTTTTGTCTCTGGGCACCTAAAGAAGAAAAAATAATATGGTCCCGGGCTTAAGTCTTGCCATGAGACCTACGGTAATAGCTTTTTTCCTATGGGAATTTCGCTAAAAGAGGGCAAATACTCTCGTCGCAGCAGACTTGCGCACTCAGCAAATTTCCAAATCAATAATATAATAATAATGATGTAGGGTATGACAAGTTTTATCAATATCGGTCATGAAATATGAGAGTTATTTGTCTATTCTCCTTAGGATTAACACGGGAAAGAGTATGCAGGTTTGCTGCTATGATAAAAACATTAACTATGATTTTTAATCATAAATGGATATTGATTGATAAGTGAAATATTAATTTTCTTTGTCCTCCATAAGATTAACATTAGATCCTCAAAATACAACGTAATGTATTTAGACTATATATATATATTTTTTTTACCTACAAAAATAATATAACATTTAGTATGTAATTTTATTTTAATTAGTGGATAAGTGTGACGCCATTTATGTTCATTCTATATGAAATTTTATAATAAAGTATACTATTGACTATTGACTATTGACTAGACTTTTTAATATCTCGGTAACCATTTGAAATAGAGAAAAACTTTAAGGAACTAGATTGTGTAGTTTTTTAGGCTGATTCTAATGGTTAAAGACAAACTTAAAACATTTTTTGGCCTCTGGGCACCTAAAGACGAAAAAGAACATGGTCCCGGGCTTAAGTCTCGCCTTGAGACCTACGGTAATATCTTTTTTCCCATGGGAAGTTCGCTAAAAGTATAAGATTTTATTCATTCTATTTCTGTATACGTGATCATTATTCTTCTTTTACTTTCATATTTCTTATTGGCTCATATTTATAGTGAATAGCCTACCATTATTTGGCTAACGAATATCACTAACGGAATACGGGAAATATAATTCAGCGAGACTATTTCGATAAGCAGCTTAGACCTTGTTGGATCTCTTTTGAAGAGAAAATCCCGCCATTGATACTGTAAATTAGAGTTACCCGCGAAAGGTACAAGGGGAAGGATTTTACAACAAACTTTTCCTTTCAGAACTGCATAAACCCAATTTCCTTCACTAAGAAATCTCTTACTGACTTTAAAAACTGCATGAAAGGATTCAGCAGTAGTTCATTTTATACTTCTTTCTAAAGAGAACCATTACATATTTATTTTGTAACAAAATATCAGGAAAGCTTAAATTTCTCGGTGGAGTGTATAAACATATAAGATTTTTATCTAATGAACGCATTGCTGTACGTACGGACTTCATTAACAGGTTGTTAATTTGTATCATCTCAAGTATTTCATAAATGAATGGAAATTTACAGAAGAAAACAAACTGGCGTAGATTTTTAAATTGTATTACTTCTGAGTTCATTTAACTAATCACGCAAATATTTCAGTGTCGTAGATATTTTTAAATTTAAAATAATTCCAAGGGGGCTTTCATCGAAACTATAATTTGTAAAGCTATAGTTTGTTGTCTGCTATTTTTGACCCTCGGAGAAGATTACTTTATTATTATTACAACTTTACTTTATTTACAACTTTACCTACTAGACTGCAATTATTTGATCGGGTACGTTTACAAATTAAATTTATATCCCCTATATATATATGTATATGTGTATATATATTTTTTTCACAAGGATCTCAATAACGACTCTAACGAATTTCTTTAGATTTTGGAAATAACTAATTTCCTAGTTGAAAATAAGTTCTAGATAGGTCTAATGTCCTAAAAGATTCCGGGTTTCCTTGTAATATAAAGTTAAAAATCTAAAAAATTAACACTATGCGTATGGAGAATAAAATGTAAACAATACAAATCAAAACAGCTGTTTATAACCGTTTGACAGTTTTCAAACGCATGAAAATGCAGAAACAATACATGCAGCTTAGATTCAAGGAATTGGAATTCCTTTATAGATTCTGGTTCGAAAATAAGTATTTGACGAGAAAGGGGTTGAGATTATAACTCTACTAAAAAACAAATTTTAAGATGTCTACATGTTTTTGATATCAACAAAATATAGTAATACTTTTTAGAGCGTAAAACACTTTCCTTCAAATAAATCTCCTCTATAAATAACATTCTAGAATTATTTTCACCTCGCCGCACACAGAATATGTCTTTGTTTTGTTTTCTACAAGTTCAAGAAACAGATGTTGGTGCTCCTCTGCATCTCTTTTTTTCCTAAGTAAACTAAAATTATATTGATTTAGGAAAAAAGAGATTGTTATAATATTAACAATACTATAAAAAAATTATATACTAGAATCTACTAAAAGATGATTATTCATTAAACTTCTCATCCATATTAAGATGATTACAAATATTGAATCATGGCACATGAAAATACTTATGAATTACCCCTAAAACTTTCAAGTAAATAACAAATTTAAATTACAAATTATTTAATTAACTACCATTCCTACATTTCATGAAGAATATATAAAATGACATACCACAACTCACAATAAGATGTGATTTTCAATCGTTTCAGAGGGAGCCCAAGTTACAAGCTGGTCGCTTCCTCGGAGGACCGAAAGTTACAAACTGTCCCAAAGGGATGAAGTCTGCTTTGTGGAACTGCTCCCTGTAGGGATGGCGTTCAGATAACATTCGCTATGGCTTAAACCATTTTGATGGCATATTCATTAATCGTTTTTATATATATCAGGTAACACAACTAAATCATTAAAGTAAGAATACTAAATATAAATTGCTTTAGTAAATCCTTAAAACCTTTAAAAACCTATTTATTAAAATAAATTCCCAATCGACGCGTTAGGTACTTCCTTTTGTCGTGATGGATTCATCAATTAGGAGTAAAGTTGATATACTCTTAGTATACACTATATCAATATCACTTTAACAGTACCTGGCATAATATTATAATAGTATAACTCAGCTGTGGATCTCTTTAGATAAGTTTTATGAATTTACCAGTTAGAATAACTATTCGATTAATATTTATAGAGCTACATGGTTTTAAATCATAATCCCCCCGTCGCAGCAGACCTGCGTACTCAGCGAATTTCCAAATCAATAATATAATAATAATATATGACAATTGTTATCAATATATGTCCATAGATAAATGAGTTTGCCTGTTCTCCATTAGATTAAAATGGGAAAGAGTATGCTGTTGTTGCTGTGACGAACAGTGAAAATGGGTGCTTCTAGCCAAAACAATTTATAATTTTGATCATTTATACCGAGTTTCATCAACATCTGTCCATAAATAGAGGAGTTTACCTATTCTCTGTACGATTAACATGTGGAAAGAGTGTGCATGTTAGCTGCCATGATAAACACATAAACTATGGTTTTTAAGCATAAAAGGGAAGATCTCAACCACATGAAGCTAAATATCAAGTTTCATCCAAAAACATAGATTGATAAGTGAAATATTTATTTGTCTCTATCCTCCATAAAACTAACGTTGGAGCCCCAAAATACAACGTACTGCGTTTACAGTTTTTAATATCTTGGTAACCGTTGGAGGTAGAGCAAAACTTTTAAGAACAAAATGTGTAGTTTTTAAGCAGATTCTAATTGTAAAAGATAAACTTTGAACATATATATATATATATATATATATATATATATATATATATATATATAAATTTCAACGAGTATTGTTTTTTGTCTCTGGGCACCTTACAACGAAAAATAAAATGATGCCGGGGGCGACGTCCTGTCTTCCAGCTACTTAGAGGTCACGAGTTGTGGATAGTTGTGAGCGATGGTCGGTGGGTTTAGTGTTTTCTTGTGTGAATTGACGTCCGCACAGTTGAATACTACGTTAATCTAGAAAGACCAACCCCATAATTAGACCTATTCGTAATTCAGGGGCCGT